>CM066918.1:19741688-19923286 GCA_033964015.1 Scolanthus callimorphus
TATACTGTATATTCTTCAGACTATTTACTAACTAGATCTCGTTTTGCGCGTGTGTACTGTGTAGATACACAGATGACGTCGTCATTTCTTTTTGTTCACTAGAAGAGTGGGCAAAAAATCTCGTTTTGCACGCTCGTGTACTGTGTAGATACACAGATGTCACAAAATGTCATGAACAAAAAAGTACGCAACGAGACGCAGTCGAGACATTGCACTTTGTTATGACATTCTGTGACGTCTACTATGTATCTATTACAGTACATACGCACAAATTTGTTTTTCTTACAACAACAAACAGGGATTTTTGTCAACAGTGTATCTGTACTCTTATAGCAACATGACTCTCGACCAATCAGAGCGCGTGATTTACTAGTGTTGTTGTATAAAAACTACCAGTATAGCATGTACACATATACCTCGCTTCCCTGATGTCTTGGGTTGCAGACTATGGGCTGAAGGCTCATCTGGTCGCTCAGTCTTGAAGGTGACTGCTGGTTCTTCAGAGGGTGACAGGGGTTTGGCAGCCCTAGGAGTAGGAGGTGGTGTAGGTGTTGACGGCTGGTCCGTTGCGTTACTAGCCTCTTTCTTCTTGCTGTCAACAAGTTCTTGGTCTCCTCTATCTCGGCCAGGGCAGGCACAAGCTCGTGTGTTTAACACCTTTCGCCCGATCACCCGATTACTGAAGATACAAAAATTACTACAGTTGGAAGGAGGTCTAATAATTTATTTAAAGGATTATATTGTTTGAGTAAGTTTAGAAATCAACAGAACCACCCACTTGTGTAGTGTAATGAACGACACTAAGGTGGACTACAAAAGTGTGCCAGCGATTTGGGTATGTTTGAGATTTCCGATTGTATTGCCTCTTAAAAGTTTGAGCTGTAAACATGATGGTTAATAAAACACATAAATGCCAGCTTCCACATAATAGTCAGCTCCAGGCCCCCCTTTTTCGATAGATTTTCCCGTACATATACTGTATTTGCAAGAGCAAGATTTCAACTTTGGCCTCCTTTTTTTTTACTTTGGGCCCCCCCTTTTTGGAGATCCTGGATCCGCCCCTGCTAGCCAATTAATTATTGTTTATTTTATGATACAAAAAGGCTCACAAAGGCAACTGAGGAGTACGCTTAAAAACCTAACAGCACAAGAAATAGAATTCCAGAATTGTACTGGTACTTTCAAAAGCAAGTAGACTTACCCATGCTCCAAAGTAAAAATAACGATGATTGGGCGCCTGTTCAACCCTCCAGGGCATGAGTTGAAACACATTAACTGGAACATTTCACTGAAGTAATCACCACCAGCTATCCAGCACAACAAAATAAAGTAACATTATAAACATTATCCCCAACCAAAATAACAACCAAATAAGGCAACACATTTCCTCGGCTTACCGATCGGTTGGCGAACAGGAAACATAAGCATGTGCCGTCCAGTTTGTTGGCAGGTGGTATAAACAGTGTGTGTATTCTCACATCTCAGGAGATGCTTGGGAGCTTTATGACCTAATGACAAACCAGTAACAACCATTTTTACATTCAACTCGTTCATTTATTTACATGGTAATTTATCCAGATTGTTGGCAGGAGGAGCCAGCAAATGTTTATGAATTGTGGAACCACATGAATGCATGTTCATTACCATCATGTCTATCATCCATACAGACTTTGCTCTTTTCCAGGAACAGTTGGTTGTCAAATCACAGCCAACGATTCAGAGCAACAAAAGAAATCTATTTCTGTAATTTAACATGCTTCAGATACAGGAATTCAGCATTCCAGTAACAAGGACAATGACCAATTTCGAAATATTAATATTCTTAGGCCTACGGCAAACGTCGAACTTCAGTCGCTCTTTTCGAGTCGAACCAAGAAAGTTCGGCTGAAGTGCATGTGTAGCACGGCCTTTGCCGCGCACGAGATCGACCAAATTGATTGGATCAACAAGTCGTGCCACGAATCACGACTCTGGTACGGCGTGGCAGCAAACGGCATTCTAGAGTCACATCAAACCTACTTGAAATTTATGTGAATTAGCAAATAATGAATGCAAATTGCACTTGTTGTGTCAAAACCTGAAAATCAATTCCTCCCCCTCATCGCAAAAGTCGGTGTCCCCCTGACAGAACATGCATAATGCCATACGACTCGCAAATACAAAATGGCGCCTCATAAACAGGAAATTATTTCAACCTAAACTCCATAAAAGTGCCTTTTTATTTGAGAGTTTTAAATTATTTTTTGAATGGAACTGATACAAATAATATTAGATCAAAGACCGTCTTGAATTCATGGACTCTAAAGTTGTACTTGACACTTCGCAAGGTTTATACATAGCAGAAGAGCTCATTTTATTCAGTAAATACTGACTGAAACGGGCTCATTAAAATGTAACTTTGAAGCTGGTTGAGGCAATGGCGCATAACACGTTCCACACGTGATCAGCCCACGTGACTTAATTAGAACCGGAGGAAATGTTCGACTCAGGGTGCAACGTTTGCAGCCCCCAGTCCACATTTTGTTGAACCAATGTTCCTTTGGTGCGGCATGACTGAAGTATGACGTTTGCCGTAGGCCTTACTTGAGTCTGAGGCTCAGGGGAATAAATCAAAAGAAATCGCATCAGCATCAAAAAATGAATAATTTATTTCTTTTGTTTTATTCCCCTGATCCTCGTATTCAATTTGGAATGTTAATATATCGAAAGTGGTCTATTGACAGCAAGATTTTACAACAATAAATTTAAAAGTAACACATGGGTCGAAAAGTGAAAGGGTTGTTTTGTTTTGAATAGTTTTAGGGAGCTAGTTTATCTGAGAAAACGCTTAGCATATTGGTCATCCAAATTTTGCACAGCAAAGTGGAGATTTGGCAGTGCAATGTCCAATTTTATAAGGGTCTGTATGGGAATTCTGAACTTCTTTCACAATTTTCTCAAAAGTATGAAATTCTGTAAAAGGGCCGGCTTTTCGCTTGACAGGGCTCATATGATTCTCGTACCATCTTTCTGTTTTGTGATGTGGTTCAAGCACCGTTCCACTACCTCCCTGTAGTGCTCTGGTTGACTGTACACCACCATGGCCCGGACATAAGACCCTTGGGGTGGAAGCACTGAAACACAAATATTGATTCCATTTTATTGATACAGTGGTAGACAAGTGCATGCCAAGAAATCGCAATACTGAATGTTACTGTAACGGGAGATCCATAAGCTATGCTGTATACCATATGTAACTGGATTGAGTTGCATTACAGTATGTGAGATAGCATGCTAGGAACTGTTGGTCAGCATACATACATACAGGTCTAAATGTCACCAACATTATTCTTTTGGTATGTGAGCAAGCCTCCCTCAATTTTGACAATGTAACATAATACAATCAGATGCCAACTCTCCCACATTTTGTCTCCCTGCCGCCTTTGGGTCCAAATTGCCTGCATTTTAACAGAAACACCGTACTGTAGTTTTGTCAAGTTACTTGTATTTCACAGTACAAAGACTTTTGTGGACTCAAAAACATCTTTTTATCATCCTCTTCTCTTTCTGGTCCTCCAATCCCCTTCCCTGCCTTGTTTCCATTCCCCACTTTCTGGATAAATCAACAGTAAAAGTGCATGGGCCCTTTATACAGTACCTCCTCCCCGGAAGTGAAAACGGATTGGAACAAGACAGCGCATCTTAATGAACAACTTCTGGAGTTGCTGTGAATATGTCC
Organism: Scolanthus callimorphus; assembly: GCA_033964015.1. Classification (NCBI taxonomy): domain Eukaryota; kingdom Metazoa; phylum Cnidaria; class Anthozoa; order Actiniaria; family Edwardsiidae; genus Scolanthus; species Scolanthus callimorphus. The sequence continues at coordinate 19,745,407 of CM066918.1, forward strand.
ATGGTGCTGACTTCGCAGGAGGTGCCACCTCCTCCAAAAAAGAAATGTCAAAATGATAGCCCCCTGGGAAGTCTGTATTTGGTGGGACGATTGCTTGAAGAGGGGGTTGCTCTGGGGGAGGCGTGATGGCTGCATGGCGGTCTGTTACACATTGATGCTTAGGATGCTAAAAGAAAAATTCCAAATTAACTTTACAATACTGTCAGTGAAATTCTAGACATGATTTGAGGTGAGTAACTTGGAGACAGCTAGTGGTCACTGTAATTATTTATTACCACCATCATTATAAGGCCTTTAGTGATTGCATGTTTACCTCTAGATTACCATTGCAAAATGGCTGGGAATAAGAGGCACTTGTTGGAGGTGATGAGGTGAACAAATTAGAAGGGAGATAGTCCTGCAAGAAAATCAATCAATACAAAACATTACTAATCACAAACATCAGAGAAACACAGTCATACAAAGTAACTAGCCATATCTACCGGTAGTTGAATATAAAATAACTAGCAATACTTCTCACAAAAAATGCCCCCGTCATTGGGGTTGTTCCAAAAAAATAGCTGTACCCCCTATCGAGGAACTCCAAATTTTCAAAAAAATGATCTACCCGTGGAAATTCCAGGCTTCTGCACAACCCCTGTGGAAATTTGAAGCGAACCCCTGTGGGATCTCCACTCTCTTGTGTCCCCTGTTTGTGGAAATTCCAATACCCAGTGGAAATTCCAGGGCCAAACACAACAACCCCTATGGAAATTCCAACTTCCTCAATGGAGGGTAACAGATCTAAAATGGGACAGCACACTTCTATATTTGTAAGGTTTTAAAGTACTTTGCAAATTCTTCTTTGGCCCCTGCCCATATCAATGTATTTTAAAAATGAAATAGTAATTTTATCAGTACATATTGGGCATTGTATGCCATTTGTAGCGGGGCTCCTAGGCGACGCAAAGCACCACACATAAGCCGAAGACATCATTATGGTCTACTGTTCCCTTGTCCGCTCGACGCTCGAGTACGCTAGCGTTGTTTATGCCAACTTACCGCTGTACCTCTCCGATTCATTGGAGAGAATTCAGAAGCGTGCTCTTGCAATTATCTTCCCAGGCGTGAGTTACAGCGAGGCCTTAGGCAGAGCTAATTTAGCTACCCTTAGGGAGCGGAGAACAACAGCCTGCATTAAATTCATATCTGGTCTGACCCCACAGAACCCAGTTTTATTGAAGCCCCTGCAAACAGGTCGTCCTACCAATTAAGACCAAGGAAAGACCAGTGCAGCCGCATTAAAGTATGCAAGACAAATAGGTTTGGCGATTTTGCTACCAACAAGTATGCAAGCTACCTGAGCTGCCCAGCTAGTGATCACATTTGATAATTATATTTATCTATATTTACCTACTCCCTATTATCTATGTATATTTATCTATTTATTGTTCGAATTCTATATATAATATTCATGGAAATCCTGTAATTTAGCTATAAGCTATGAGAGGATCAATAAACAAACATTAGCACCATTACATAAGGAAAAGTGGTATCAGACATGTATAACCATCAAGTCACTTTTGAGTGGTTTGAGAAATTTTTGGTAGTTTTGATGACGTAATCAGTGACATCATATCACATGACTTTGAAATTAGATAGCTATCAACCTAAAGACAACCTTTGTCAAATTTAGTCGTTATTGAAGCTTTCTTTCCGGAGATATGATTTTTTCTTTTTCTTTCCTGAATAAAACCTATAGTGGTGATTCTGTGTGTGTGTGTGTTTGTCCATCCGTCCATAACACAGGTATCCCAATTCATCAAAACTAGAAAAGTCAATATCTCGAGAAGGCAACATCGCTTGGTGACCAAACTTAGGTAAAGATATCTTGGAGGCAAGGGGGATGCACCACCAAGGTCACGTGCCATGACGTCATCAATGACATCATCAAAATTAGAAAAGTCAATATCTCAAGAAGGGAACATTGCTAGGTTACCAAACTTGGGTTAAGTTTTTTGGAGGCAAGGGAGTGCATCACACAAGATCATGTGGCATGACGTCATCGATTACGTCATCAAAACTAGAAAAGTTGATACCTCAATGACAGTAATGTATTGATTCGACCTGCGCTTTTAGGCTGTGCCTTAATCTATATATTAGCACTAGATGTAGTACTTGTTTTGTAACCAGTCTGCAGTGTGTATGCCCTAATGTTTGTGAGGCATCAACAATTCTTGGGTTTCATATGACGTCACATCCGCTTTTTAGAGCCTCATTAAAAATTCAGCTGGAGGTCAAACGTCCTTGCCTGCAGTGCTTTTCGAGATGGAAAACTGTGAAAATGGTATCTCCTCGCATTGTTTCTGATTCTACAAGTTGGGTAAACAGATAACCAGATGTCCTTAGATTGCCCAAAACAGACAGCAAGCAATACAAACTCAAAAACAATCAAAATGGTCCAAACGACTCCAGAAAAGCAGCCGAAAAGCGCCGTGGCCTCGAGAACTTGTTGTCGCCAAGTGAAAGTGATTCATGAAGATCTGTATTTGAAATTAAGTTTAAATGAGTTTGGTAGCTACGGATGGATTAGGGAATCATAAAGGATTTACACAAAGCCACCAGGACTATGAGATGAATTGGTTTCTCATTTGATACAAGGATAAATCACATGAAGTTCGCTTCAAACAATCCGAGCAGGTAGGCAAAAATGAAAGTTTGTCAAACATTTAACTTACAAGGAGTCCGAAAACCCAGCAAAATCTCCGGGATTTACTCAGGGATTTACTTATTTGTTCTAGGTCGACATGGACTTTTCGATTCTTTTTCCCAGTCGTGTGTATACAATTTGTTTTTCATTGACTAAAATTTGGTCAAGTTTTTGTTTCATTTCAAAGTGAGTTTTGTCGCTGCGTTGTCAAGCTGGCTGAAACACAACTTTGAAAGAGTCAAAATTTAGGCGTTTAGTAAAAACATACTTTAGAAACTACAGAAATTTGTCACCTACATGTAATAGCTTATTGAGAATTGAATCTTGTTTATGTGGAAAATTGTTTTGCAGTATGGGGAAAACTGTATGTATGCAACAAAAACGGGTCGATTTTCTGAGTTCAATTTGGCAAAAAAAAAAACAGCAATCAAGTAAACTTAACTTACCGTTTTCCAAAACTTCTGTTTCTCAGGTCTTTCGTCCAGAAACAAAGAACAGAAGGAGCATATACATGTTTCTCAACCCTATTACACATCTATTTTACATTACAATTATTATTTTTTGAGTCAAATGAGTGAAAACATCAAGCATTTGAAAAAAAACGCTGCCTAAAATATCAGCCAGTTTGTAAAGTTTTACCAGAAACATATAAGTGAGTTGAAACGTGTAACAAACATACACTACTTTAGTGCCAAGCTGCGGAATATTCGCAGAATAAACAATTGAACAGATTTTGAAAATAATGTTGTTGCAAGACTTCAAGATGTTGGATGTTAGTATATTATCACTTACCACTGTTGCTCTGCTTTATATGAGCGAAAAATGAAATATTATGAAGAGAAAACCTACTTGGGTTAGCAGTCGAGAGTTCATTATTGACCAAATATGGTCATAAATTCATCTCGAATAATCCACAGCTTGGTTCGTCGTTACATGTTTCAACTAAGTTATATGTTTCTGGTTTACTCATTTACCACAGTTGAACTGTCTAAAAAAGCAAACCCCGACTTTCCAATCGCTACAAATTTGTATTTACACTAGGATTTAGTTTAAATACAAATCAGGTTCATTTATAGTTGTGATTTTCTAGAAAATGTAGCTACTAAATTTGAAGTTTTGCTCGTGAACTTCAGAAAACTTTTTCATCTTGACCTCCAGCTGATTCAGACCGGAAGCAAAATTACGCGCAAAAGTCACGTGATTGAAACCCAAGAATTGTAGAAATCTTGAGTAAATAGTTTGGTAATTGTTAGCAGCTATTATGTCTTCATGTGTATAGCCATATGTATCCCAGATAAAGTTGTTTATCTTGTTCCGCCTCGCAAACAGAGCTCAGCAGAAATAGCATACCTGATTAGCAAATGGAATATAGAGAGGAAAAGTATAAAGGGGCTTTTAATATGCCTCCTACGGTTTTGGCTGTAGTGGGGGAAATAATAAGAAAGAAGGATAAAAAAAATACCATATGTAAACCAGAGCAGCAAAATGGTTACATGGTGAGCTGTTATTTCAAAATCAATTTGATATAATAGAGTACCTGTGGAGTTGTTCTTGTTGCATATCTTTCAATGTTTATCTGAAGATTTTCTGTAGAAAACAAGCACAAAGTTTCAATACCAGAGTAGGAGATAAATCAGTATGTTCTGTACATGCCCCAGTATTGCAATCTGATACCATCAGTAGTGACATGGTATATGATATATATTGACATGGCAGCAGGGATGTCAACTCCCCCATTGTTGTTTTGTCAATATGTTTCACTTCATCTCCCTGGTAAAATTCAAGGCAGTCTCCAGATTTTTGAAGTTCTGGGGTTGACGTCCCTGTGGTGGGTGATATCATAATATTATGGTATACCTTGAGCATTTTCCTCTGCTAAAGTAACTTGATACGGAGTTACTTGGAACTGACCGGTAAAACTAAAAAGAAAGAAAATCAAGTTTTGAATGGGCACTAAAGTCTGAAACTGTTGAACATACACACTCATGGGTGTAATAGAGTTCCACACTGACCAGAGGAATAATAGGACAATAACCTGACTTTTGGAGGACATATTGTTTATTTACCCCATATAAAATCAGGCCTAACATTCCTAGTAATGCAAAGGAGTAAGCCCTTATTTGACAGGAAGTGGTCCTTTACTTACTCCTGATTGCCAGGTAGGTTCTCATCCACAAAGTTCTGTAAGTACTGATAAGTCTCCTGTGAGAGTATCTGAGACTCTTGGGATCCTCCCAAAAAGGAATCTTGAGACATGCCTGTCTAACGAACTGGAAAAAGTTCTGTAAGTACTGATAAGTCTCCTGTGAGAGGATCTGAGACTCTTGGGATCCTCCCAAAAAGGAATCTTGAGACATGCCTGTCTAACGAACTGGAAAACATCAAATTCAGGATCCAATAACTAAACACAAAAAAACTACCCTGGTAAAAAAACCTGGGGCGGTAAAAAACCTGGGGCGGTAAAAAAAACCCTCATTCCTTCATACAGGGTCTGGAAGGGTATTCACGGGATCCGGGATTTGAACAAAATTCCAATGTATGTAAAAATGTCGTGTCAGGCTGGCATTTGAGATCAAGTGTTATCAATACTAACACAAGTGTAAAGGATATTTGCACGATAACAGGAACAATCTCTCTGATATCAATTTTACTAACTCACCCAGGTGCGAGCTGTATAGAGAATGACACTCGTTTGTGTTTTTCGGTTGAAATACCCAGGTGTTGCAGAATGTTTACAAATTTGGCTCATGAAAGACATTTATTCGATCAAGCCAACGATATCTCAAGTTACTGCACATCGTGAGAGTTGCAGTGACTTGCAATACGACAGAAATCGCTTTCTTCTCAATTCGAAATACGCCAAGGCAATGACGGCAATGACAAACGGTATAGAAGTTAAAATGTTTAAAGAAATCGATAAAATCTAGTACGAGAAGTTCTTGTTTAAAATTGTTCCTTGCAAATGCGAGTATTTGCAAACATGTCAACATGTCAACATGGCTTCAATCCGAACACTGCAAAACACCGATATTGCAGGCAATTCTACAACGGAAATCGACTCATCTGCAAAGATACCTAAAACTGTGAAACAGCTAATACTATTTCAGCTATTTAAAGACTTACCTATTGGGGAATTAAACGAAGATCATAGACCACGCGCTTCGCTGCAACGTCGAGGAAACGAACCACCAACTCAGCGAATTCTAGTCAAGCATAAATAGTGCACTAACCAATCAAAATGCTTGTTAGAAAGATATCACTTTAACGTAAACGAATTTTAACCAATCAGCTATTGTGTTATTTCAAGGACCCTTGACATTCTAGCACGTGGGAATGTTTTACGCGCTGCTGCCGTGTTACTGGTGGTCGCACCGGGAGATTCCCGCCATGATGAGACGCCATAGAGTTTATCACACCAGTGCGCGCGACCAGTGCACAATCATATCTTCACACTTTCTTTGTTTTAATTATTGCTACTACCGATGTAAAAGGGGGCCGGAGTTGTGGAGGCGCGTAGTACCTAGATCTAGATGGCAACGAACGTGTGAGCCGCTGAAAAAAAAACTACGTATAAAAACATTGAATTATTGAACAGATACAAAATAAGATTTCCACTACAAGTACTGTGCCATCCTTTTGAAGAGGAAAAGGGTTTCACGGAGTGACATGCCCGGGAGCAAATAAAAGGTCAGTTCTCATCAGCAGTGCTTATAAAACTTTTTATAAAATAGTGTCAACAAATGGACGGGGGTGGGTTGGACGGAGCTAGTTCGAGGGTACTTCCAATGATTGATACTGTTAAGTGTCGTTGTAGAAAAAATTTAAAAGTCACCGAGACAATATTCGCTTCAGGTTGCTGATTTGCATATTTCATTGTCTGCCAGGCCTTCAGGCCGGGCAAGTTTGGGCAAGCCTGATATTATCAACTGACACCTGTTGATAACTCTGTTATAATTTGAAACAGATATCACTATTTATTATATACCAAATCCTGGCTCGTTCCAGGACAGTATCGGAGGCTATACTTTTCTAATCCACCGTATTTTATCAGTCTACTGATTTGGTATATATAAAACAGCTATCCCCCTCAGGGTCGATCTAGCGGTGGATATATATACGTCGACGCTTTAAATTCTCGAACATCTACCACGCACACAAGTGCAAACACCGGATAAAAGAGACCTGAGGCTTCTAGAGGCGCAGTGTAATTATTAGCAGTGCTCTTTATGCGATGCTTGGAATACAGTAATATAAAGCTTGCCTAGTATCATGCTTATAGTGCTTCCATGGAGTTATTATGCGGGTGATTCCAAAAAGTTGTTCTCACCAAAACTCAGGAGCCTCTGGCCTGCTAGCTATATTCCCGCGACACAGGAATCCGCCGCGCGCCAAAAAAATAAAGTCCGAAAAAAAACTTCGTATTCTGCATGCTTACTTTTTACACAAAGAAATGTGTGGACAAATACGTCAAGTCGGGGCTGCGTCGGGCTGGACGGGCATCAATTCCCGTCGATCCTCGTTTCGATGTATTGGGATGTATTTTCCCATACATTACTTGTAAGAAAGAAATAAGCCAGAATACGAAGTTTTGAAAATTCATATCTCAGTCAGTATTCAATAAAGCAATCTTCACCAATTTGCAATTTCACCAATACGAATGTGTAGAATTGAATATCGGATTTCATTTTCTGATAACTATTATATATTATTAATCTAATCAATATTGCGTGATTAAGGCCTATTTGCCCAAGTGTAGACGAGATTGCGCAGAATATCGTCTGTTATTATTCAGCACATCGATGCACTGCCCAAATATGGTCATTGGAACGCCAATAGCTGTCTTCTGTACATGACAGCTATCCTGCGATATCCGTTTCTGAGGGAAATATCCGTGCTTTGAGCTCGTAAATAATATACAAAAGTCATGTTTTTCGGTTTTTTTTTTGTGCTATCGATGTGCTGAATAATAAAACCATTATCCTACTCGATTTTGCAGAATATCGTCTGATTTTAGCCAACTCGGGACTTCGTCCCTCGTCGGCTAAGTATCAGACGATATTCTGCGCAATAATGGTTTTAAAATATTTAGACCCTGTCCACTACACCGTTTTCAAACGAAAACGGATAACTTTTTGCTCCGTTTTCAAAAAGATGTCCACACTTATCGTTTCGTATCGTTTTCGCCCGTCCACACTACAACGCGTATTCGTACGAAAACGCAATCTCGTACCCAGAGCCCGTCATCTTTTGGCCAGCGGCAAGATTCAGGGTTTTGGGGAATCGATTTTTTTAAACTTTGAAGTATTTGCAGGACCGCTTACAAGTAAAACTGAAGCTGGATCCAATAAAGGACCTATCAACCAGTAGATATGTAAGAAAGAATAAAAACTTGAATGGTTGATTAACAGCTTATAATTTTCATTTACACGATATTTCGGTCAGCCAGTACCGACCTTCTTCAGGTAATGGTGAATATTTACATTGGTAACTACTATAAATAAAATAACCGTCAAAATTCAAACGTGAAATAGATACATACAAGTGGAGTGTCACGTGATAAAACGTAACAGGAAGACACAAAAAGATACATAGATACATAAAGATCTAACAGCTGAAATTGTTAAAATTTTCGTCTCTAGTATTGAGACCTTTGGGGGATAAAGTTTGACCTCTGTTGATAAAAAAAGCCTCCCTAGCTTTCCTAACAGAATCTCTTTTGTTAGTCAGTCGTTCTAAAGGGATAAGTAGCATGTCTGTGGATGTATGGTTAGGGGTGTTATGAAAATGGAGAGCGGCGGTAGTGGGTGTAGATTTGCTGTCAGAGTCAAGTGTGCGTCTGTGCTCATTGAAACGTTCCCGTAATTGTCGTTTGGTTTCACCTATGTATTGAAGTTTACAGCGCTTGCAGTGAATCATGTATATAACATTAGAAGTTTTGCATGTGATTTTAGAAGTTATCCTACGTGTTTCATTAGTTGACGAAAAAGTGTAATGTGTTAGTCCATCAGCAATATAATTATATAATATAATTCAGAATTCTTCAGACTTCTAACCGTTGTAAAAACGCTTTTCCAAGCCCACCTATCGTGTATCTATGTATCTTTTTGTGTCTTCCTGTTACGTTTATCACGTGACACTCCACTTGTATGTATCTATTTCACGTTTGAATTTTGACGGTTATTTTATTTATAGTAGTTACCAATGTAAATATTCACCATTACCTGAAGAAGGTCGGTACTGGCTGACCGAAATATCGTGTAAATGAAAATTATAAGCTGTTAATCAACCATTCAAGTTATGATTTTTTTAAAATCCAGATTCCGGGTTTCCGGTTTGATTGTTGTATGAAAGTTCGTTACGTTTTTGACCTACCACGCATGCTCACAAATCGGATTCCCCCAGGGCCCTGAATCTTGCCGCTGGCCAAAAGATGACGGGCTCTGGGTACGAGGTTGTACGAACTTATGGCAGAGCGGAAATGACCTGCTTAGACCACTAAATTTCAAATAATAAGGTCAGGTTAGCTCAGAGAAGCTTGATTTTTTGCATACAGACTCCTTGTCTGATTAAAAACAAAATATCAAAAACGACTTTTTTCTAATGGATCCGTCTTTGAGATATTAGGCTTTAAACATTGGTTTCTGTGCCATTTTATGGGAGAATTAGTACTTTGATCAGGAATTATGCAAACTTTGCTCAATCATATCTAAAATTCATACTCTTCAATTTTCTTAAAAATTTGAAATTAAGCCTATTAGCCATAGGGCAATTCCAGAAAATAAAGGTACCCCCCCCCCCCCCCCCCCCCCCACGGGCGGCACTAGTTTTTGACCCCCCCGTGCATATAGAATTCCGGATAGGTTAAACCCCCCTCCCCTTCAGAAATTTCAACTTTTACCCCCTCCCCTCCGGAATCCAAATAATCACCACCTTGTTTATTATTGCGAGAAAAAGTAAAAATTTGCGAGAGGGAAACGTTGCGGAGAAAAAGGCAAAAGTTGCGGGGGTTGTTGCGGGAATTTATTAAATTTGCAAAGTAAAGAAAACACAAAAAGCGCATAATCTTGTTTCAGAATATTAATACAGAGCATGATAGTTTGATTTTGAAGAAAAAAATACCACCGGCATTCACAACATCCACCGAATATGAGCTCTACATTTTTAGCGTGTTTAACTAGTAGCTAACTGGCTATTTTGTAAGATTTGAATTGTAGGGGCAAATAATCGGATGATATTATCACGGAAAAACTTGAGACTTTCGCCATTCGATCGTGAAATGGGGGAATAGACATTTCAAATGAAGTGTGGAACGGCTATTTTTACTTGCAACACACATTTTCAAATCGCTTTCTAAAACAATTTTTCCAAATATAACCAATAGGAAAACACATTAGAATGAGCGGTATTAGCTCGTGTAAAACATTTCATTGTAACAATGTGTGGTACAGTAAGGTTGCTATTCCCAAGTAAGTATTCCAGTGACTCAAAACTGCCTTCCTACCATAATAGACAGAGCATAGTGGCGGGAAAGCTAAGGACGTATCTTTGACATGTATCCTTGTCGGTTTTCGCTTTTCTTTCGACTTCACCTTCACCGGCGAAGTACTTCTGTATCTAACCTAGAACCTGGAAATTGTTACGACTTTTTGCGCTGAGATATCAAAAGTAAATATGCAATGGTGTCGCTTCAATGGGGCATTAGCTTGCCTGACTTTAGCGCTTATCGAAGCCTATCAAAGGAAATGATTTAAAAGTATAACAAAGAATGCAATAGTGTCGCTTCATACTGGGGCATTAACTTGCCTGTATGCCTATTTCAGATGCTATATTTTGGTCACGACTTTTGCGCTAACATATCAAAGTAATGCTTTAGAAATTTATGCGAAAATGCAACTATAGTGTCGCTTCATACTGGGGCATTAACTTGCCTGTATGCCTATTTCAGATGCTATGGTATCAATATGCAATGGTGTCGCTTCAATGGGGCATTAGCTTGCCTGACTTTAGCGCTTATCGAAGCCTATCAAAGTAATGCTAGTTATAATATTCATCAATTATTCATGAAGCAAGTATCCAATGAGAAGGCACAATTCAGGTCACATGACTAGCCTTGTAAACTGGATACAAGATCCATCAAACTAAAAGAGCGGGGAGGGCTTGAATATTCAGCAGGGAAAGGGTGGGGTTGATGAATAATAACAATAGTTAATAGATCTATTAGTATTCTGTAAATATTTATAGAATACTAATATCGATATTAGTATTCTATAAATATGTACAGAATACTAATAGATCTATTAACTATTGTCATTATTCATCAACCCCACCCTTTCACTGCTGAACTATTCGAGTAAAATTACGACTATAAAAAAACATTACTCAAAACTTTAAGCAAGAAAAGCATTTGGCAAAACAAATGTTACAACAATTAGGCTAGTTGGTTTGTCGACAATAATAAACTGTATAAGAATAAGTCCAAGAACGGCTGCAAGCAGACTAGTGTTCATTTGACCAGAAAGTTGTCTTATTATATAAAACTAACAGCATTAAAAAACGCATTTTCAATAAATAACCAGAGAGTCTGACTCAGTTGAACTGCTTTCCCTCCACTGCCTTTCCGACAATTTCTTGACCTCGTCTTGTTCACTTGCTCCATTGTTGTATCTTTCCAATCCCTCTGCGTGCCATGCTTTCGAAACCAGTTTGGAAACCTTAAACACATGGAAATAGTTCGATATTTGATGTATTTTACATTTAATTTAACAAGTCTGATTAAGCAAAGTCGCTATACTCAGAATAAAACTAACCTTCATTTCTTGCTCGATTGTTGTCTCAAAAAGCTCGACCATATAGTTCGCATCTCCTGTTACTCGTATCGGTACAAATGCCTCCAACTGCTGTCCTGCCGTGTTTTAGACTTTCGGAAAGTCCCATCCCGACACACGAGTTTGAAGTGTAGAGAAAGCGACTTGCGACGAGTTTGGCGTACCAAAAGCGCTACGCTGCATTTTTTTACAGTACTTAGCATCGACTGAATAAATTTCATTGCACAACTTTCGGCTAAAGTTGATAACAAAAGCCAGTAACAAAAGGCCTATTCATTGTCATCAATAAAACAAAAGAATCCTAAAAACCTTTTCAACTGAATTGAATTCATCCTGCCTTGGATTTTCAATAGTACTTCAAATTGTTTTCAACAAAAGAATACAAACAAAGAATTTTCAACAAAGAGTTGTTGTCTTGACATATCATAAGTCATTTACAATATTCGCGTCCGATTTGTATGGAATTTACAATTTCTCGGCCTACGGCCTCGAAATTGTAAATCCCATACAAATCGGCCGCTCATATTGTAAATAGTACTTAAACGTTTATGCAAAAATGCAATTATAGTGTCGCTTCATACTGGGGCATTAACTTGCCTGTATGCTTATTTCAGATGCTATATTTTGGTCACGACTTTTGCGCTAACATATCAAAGTAATGCTTTAGAAGTTTATGCGAAAATGCAACTATAGTGTCGCTTCATACTGGGGCATTAACTTGCCTGTATGCCTATTTCAGATGCTATATTTTGGTCAAGACTGTTGCGCTAACATATAAAAGTAATGCTAGTTAAACGTTTATGCAAAAAATGTAATTATAGTGTCGCTTCATACTGGGGAATTAACTTGCCTGTATGCCAATTTCAGATGCTATATTTTGGTAAGACTTTTGCGCTGACATACCAAAGTAATACTTTAAAAGTTTATGCAAAAATGCAATTATATTGTCGCTTCATACTGGGGCATTAACTTGCCTGTATGCCTATTTCAGATGCTATATTTTGGTCACGACTTTTGCGCTAACATATGAAAGTAATGCTTTAAAAGTTTATGCAAAAATGCAATTATGGTGTCGCTTCATACTGGGGCATTAACTTGCCTGTATGCCTATTTCAGATGCTATATTTTGGTCAAGACTTTTGCGCTAACATATCAAAGTAATGCTTTAGAAGTTTATGCGAAAATGCAACTATAGTGTCGCTTCAAAATGGGGCATTAACTTGCCTGTATGCCTATTTCAGATGCTATATTTGGTCAAGACTGTTTCGCTAACATATAAAAGTAATGCTAGTTAAACGTTTATGCAAAAAAATGTAATTATAGTGTCGCTTCATACTGGGGCATTAACTTGCCTGTATGCCAATTTCAGATGCTATATTTTGGTAAGACTTTTGCGCTGACATACCAAAGTAATACTTTAAAAGTTTATGCAAAAATGCAATTATAGTGTCGCTTCATACTGGGGCATTAACTTGCCTGTATGCTTATTTCAGATGCTATATTTTGGTCACGACTTTTGCGCTAACAGTGAACATCAAAGTAATGCTTTAAAAGTTTATGCAAAAATGCAATTATAGTGTCGCTTCATACTGGGGCATTAACTTGCCTGTATGCCTATTTCAGATGCTATATTTTGGTCACGACTTTTGCGCTAACAGTCATATCAAAGTAATGCTTTAAAAACTTATGCAAAAATGCAATTATAGTGTCGCTTCATACTGGGGCATTAACTTGCCTGTATGCCTATTTCAGATGCTATATTTTGGTCACGACTTTTGCGCTAACAGTCATATCAAAGTAATGCTTTAAAAACTTATGCAAAAATGCAATTATAGTGTCGCTTCATACTGGGGCATTAACTTGCCTGTATGTCTATTTCAGATGCTATATTTTGGTCACGATTTTTGCGCTAACAGTCATTTTAAAGTAATGCTTTAAAAGTTATGCGAACATGCAATTATAGTGTCGCTTCATACTGGGGCATTAGCTTGCCTGTACGCCAATTTTAGATGCTATATTTTGGTCAAAACTTTTGCGCTGACATACCAAAGTAATAACTTGAAAACAAGATGTACATTTAGGTTGATACGGCTTTTGCGCTGCGAAGTATGGCGATATATCAGTTAACACTCTCGACAGCTATCCTTTAATCCCCTTATACTATCCTTCAACAGTTTCTTTGTCTTGATACATTTGGTATCCTGTAGTTTGGTGCTCTGAGAGCACAAAACAGTCGGGGGTCTCAGCATAAAGCTCCTCATGCTCGTGTTAAAAATTCATCTCACTCGTTCGCTGCGCTCACTCGTGAGATAAATTTTCAACACTCGAAGATAAAAATTCGTATCTCCGCGCGGCCATGTAATATCCTCTATTTATACGTTATTATTCAACATGCATATTACATGTACCATTTTTGAGAAACGTTTATTAAACTATACCGTGTTGTTCCGGGATTTCATTAGATATGTTAGTTGCGGCGGGTTTTGGTGAAAGTTGCGCGTCCATGCAAGCTCAACTTATCCCGTATCGCCAACATCCTTTATATTAATTTCAATGTGTGATTGTACAAAGTTGAACCTGCTGCGTGATTGAACTAACAGTCGAAATCAGTAGAAAATTATGGAGATTCTGTCTTAGAAGGGACAAGTACGAACTGACAAGCATTCTCTATCTATCGAATGGCGGCGAAGACTGTTTTTCCGCGCGTGAAATGACGTTATTTTCTTTCTGAAAAACGCTATTTTAGCACACTGAAAAACACGCGAACTCCTTCAGAAGTTGGGCATCTTCAGACCCCCCCTTGTGACAAGAAATCCAGCTTCGAAAACCCCCCCTTGCAATCAGAATTCCGAGCTCTTAAACCCCCCCATCCCTTCGGAATTTCCAAATGCCGCCTGTGGGGGGGGGGGGGGGGGGGTACCTTTATTTTCTGGAATTGCCCATAGAAACTCTTTGTATACGGAATCTTGAGCTTATATATTGAAATATGGCAAAGTTAGACATTTCATTTTTGGTCATTTCCGCTCTGTCCGCTCTTATGCATTCAGTGGGCATGCTCAAACAAGCTCGAGGCATGCGCATTTCGATCTGTTGGCCCGCGAAATTGGTCGGGTTTGCTGTGGTGACGTCATCGTTTTCATTCAGATAGCATCGTTTTCACCCGTCCACACCAGGCACGGTCTATGACAAGGGTTTTCTAAACTACGATCGAAGTAGCGTAGGGGCATTCCGTGCATAGTTTAGAAAAAGCTACAGCGATATAAAATGGTAGCATTCAACGGTCGCCCTTGAAATGCGTAGGGAGCGTTAGGATCGCAGCGCGGCTCGATACATAACACCATTTTATATCGAGCCTCACTGCACTCCCTGCACTCACTACGCTATTTGGAGGGCGATGGTTGAAAACACCAGTTATATCGAGCCTCACTGCACTCGCTACGCTCACTACCCTATTTCGAGGGCGATGGTTGAAAACGACCATTTTATATCGCTGTAGCTTTTTCTAAACTATGCACGGAATGCCCCTACGCTCGCTACGCTACTTCGATCGTAGTTTAGAAAACCCTTGTCATAGACCGTGCCCCTACTGGTCCACACTAGAAAACAGCGTTTTCAAGCAGCTCCGTTTTCAAATCGCTTTTCCGATTGATCTGTTTTCGGTATCGTTTTCGGCGTTGTAGTGTGGACGATGGCCGTATCCGGAGCAAAAAGCATCCGTTTTCGTTTGAAAACGGAGTAGTGTGGACGGGGTCTTAGTCGCGCGGTGGGGTTTTAGGGTCAAAGTTCAATGCTAGGTCTCTCGGCGAGAGAAAATGACGAGACCTTTGCTAGCAGGGAAGAAGGGTCAGAGAAAAGTTTGAAAGTACAGGAGATTTTCGATGATCTGGCCGCGCGAAATATGGGGCAAGCGCGGAAATGGAGAAGGGGGGAGCTGAAGGGAGCCAAAAATTCGCGCGCTCGCCACACACGTTTCCCTGGCCTATAAATTCAATGGAAACGCCTGTGACGCAGACTAGACTACCGTCTAGACGCAGAGTCGTACCCAGTCGCCCTGTTGTTCTCTTCGAGGCGCGCGCGGTGCATCGCGGTCAGGTCGAGCTAGTTTCATGGGACGAACTCATTTGCGCGCCTGTCAAGTAACGCAATATCGTCTCAGACGGACGTCAATCATACGTGTTCCATGACCCAGGTGTGCGCGGCTAAGAGAGCCAGCTGCTTTGATGCTTGGGCCACGAGCTGCCTCTCTCTTACCATTTAAAATAAGAAAAGTCGGCGTTACAACGTAGGTTTTAGTTGTATTTTAGTACAATATTTCGGCTGGCCAAACCAGCCTTCTTCAGGTACTGTGAATACATAATGGCATGATACGACTTATATATAAGGTGAAACCTTGAACCGGAAGTACGTGACCCTCCAATAATGATAGTTCAAGTTGTTTTGTTTCCGGTTCATACAGTCGCCTTGGTGCGTTCCCAAAAAAATATTAAACGTGGAAAAATACTTTTGCTAATTTATAGGTCTGTAGCTCTCAAGATTATCGCCTTAGTGAGTCTGTCTTCAAGCTTTTAAATATTTCATTAGCTTGGGGCGACAGATAAAATAACAAAATTATTTTGACTCTTTGGCACTTCTGGTGTGTTTTGCGAGACTGTGGTTCTCCCCTGTGGAGAGGCTATTTTCAGTGCGTTTTGGCCGGTGCTTTGAAAAGGAGGAGGAAATCCTGTGAGTTCTCCACTGATTCGCTATGTAGCTAATTCCGCGGTTTTCGTGACTTGAGACTGAACTATTCAGAGCGTATCCGTAACTAGGAAAACCACGCGACAGGAGCCGGCATTACCACAACAAAGGACATGCTTTTACTTAGGCGCGGGGAACAAAGATAATAGACAAAAGAGCTCAGTTTATTACATGTTCTCAGGGAAAGGACAACTGTTTTTAAAAAGTCACATGTTCTTATGAAACGACAGCGAGAAACGGTTTTGTCAAGACTAAGAGGTTTCCCTCAAGTAATTTTTGTAACATGATTCGCCTGATGATTTAAAAGTACTTTAGGGTAAGTAGAACTGTATGTGTATGTAACAAACCTGTGTAATACTAGTTATGCCCTTGAGTTATGCCCTTTAATGTGCAAATATTTATAACACTTTCATAGTTAGCCAGCTTTAGCCAGCTATTACTGTGCGGCTAATTGCTTGTTTATAATTCACTTTTCTTTATTATTCAAGTGTACATGTCAATACTAAAGGGGTGAAATTTGAGGCCTGGACAAGCGAGTGACAGTCCTAGGTGTCAAGACTGCCAACCTGTGGCCAGAGCTAACAGCACTCATTCATTGGGAGTCAGCTTGCAAGACGGACATGGAGTTTTCCGAGGATAACCATAATCCATACTACCAAAGTATGCCTGATATTAAGGTTATCTTTGTGGAGCCAGTGGAATCTTCAAGTCACGATTCGGCGCACAACCCAGATTCACAGATACTTGACGGGAGAGAAGCAACGCTCGACGCCGGCACCAATACAAACCTTGAACTCCCAGCAGCCAGCGAGAAAGAGAATTTGTTATCCAAGGAGGAAAAACACAGCGACCCAGAGTGCCGAATCTGCCAAAGTCACGGAGAAGAAAGTCTTATTAGTCCATGTAAATGCGCTGGTTCTACTAAATGGGTCCATGAATCATGCCTGGTGTTGTGGTTTCAAGTTTCGCACACATCAACTTGTGAGCTGTGTTCCCAAAAAATCATAGTCAAGAAACACACCAAACCAGTACGCGAGGTGGGTAATTTTTGTTTTGAATAACTATAGCTATATACATCTCTAAAGGCCAGCACACTCAAGCTCTTTAGGGGTTTTATATTCAATTTATTATCACTTGGAATTAATTACGACAGAAAACTGATTCAGCGCAAAAAGATTTTGAATGGTTCTACAGGAAATCTTTGAGTTTTTTTTCAACATTAAAATGTTGTTGGATTCCGAGTGTTCAAATGGTAGTATTTCGTGCAGTACTTATTTTTCTAATTAGCCATTTTGCGCGCCGGACTTACGCTTTGAAAGCTGGAAACCTCCAGTACCTGCTAAGTTTGATATACAGACACAACATGAATAATTGAGCCCACGGCATGTCCACTTTAACCACAGCTTAATAAGCGTGAGAACTAGAGCCAAAAACCTGCCAATATCCATGCAGATATAAGGAGCGTTTTCTTGTTTAATTCATTTCTTTTATTGCTCAGAAAACGTATTAGCCTATAATAATTATAATAGCAAAAGTCCTTTTTTTCATCTCAGTTTTAACTATTTTATTTTGTGCCTTTTTCACAAAAGCTCATAGTCACAATCATAGCTCATACCCAAAATGTTTTTTACAAAACAGGAAAACCTTAAAAAAACTACCCTTATTTGTTTTTGAAAGCAATTGTAATTTGTTCTCATGCCTTAGAGGGGGTCTGATGTTCGATACCCAGCAGAGCAAATGCATTATGAATGGAAACAGACATAGAAAGAACAATTGTCCGGTCCGCTTCCGATTGACAGCGGCAAGCTTGTAAACGCGCGCTTTTCAGCTTTTGTCTGTCATATTTTACAGCGGGTATGAGCATGTATCGCTAGTTAAGCTGATCAGATTTAGTTTATTATCCATATATTCTTTATAATAATGCGAAGATTATGCGAGGATTAAGAGAGTAGTATTCAGATCCGGTAGCTGACAGCTCATGGATCTTTCTGTTTCAGTTCCGTTTTCGGTCCGAGTTGATCTTGGGCTTCCTTTTCAGATCTTTTGTCAATGGCGTGTTTGCTGTTGTGATTTTTACACAGAGTTTTTCCAGTTATTGCAAGAGATGTAACGAAATAGGATAATTACGGTCGTATAAAACGTTCGGCATGAACAGAATTGCAGAGAATTCAGAATAAACCAGGCAGCGACGATGGAAAAATTGAACTGTGCGATTGCTTTCCGCTGGCAATTACCTTTAATACATTAGCATAATTACTCAAGTGACTAGAAGAAAATTCGCGCGCTGATTGGTCGAGTGTTGTTTCAAATGGTTAGACCTTCGCGTCTTCTCGGATAAGGACGTTAAACCGTAGGTCCCGTCTCTCACATACACTATACTAACCAGAACCAGAGGGACGTTAAAGAACCACGAGGACTGTCGGAAGTTGCCCAACCTCTGTGTCACAGAACTCACCATACTAACACACACTCCTGTTTATCAACTGGTTTCTATAGGATGAGTTATCCAAAATGTAAAGCGCTTAGAGCTTGGGAATACGCGCTATATATGTTATGAGTCACTTAGTTATTCTACTAAAATACTTAGTCTTCCCACGCTCAGTGGTGAATATCAGCGAATAGTAATCGAGATGAAGTCTAGGTGATCAATAGAAATGCGCGCTCGGTTTGGCTATAGCTCGCGAGAGGTTCCTATAACGGAGATTCTTGTTGCCGCGCCAATCGCAAAAGTGGAACTTATCACTGGCATTTCAAACCGAAAACTGCGAATAAATACAAGAAAAGCGAAAGCTCTACAAATAAGACCCGATCATGGAATAATTGCTAACAGGTGATCAAGTATTGGTAATGCGCCCAGTCTGGCTTCTAAAATCCACGTGGTGCGTTTGGGATCCGATTGAATCATCCGCTCGATTAAAAGCCTGATTATTACCCTTGCGTCCGGCTAAAACATAAACATATAAAGGGTGTCTGTTATAATACTCTGCTTCAAATACGGCCATGGTATAAGTGAGTACGCGTTGGAGTATATTGATTACACGCACATCCGTTCAGCATCGTCTTGGATGTGCTACTCCATTGTTGGTTTAGATATTTTCTTTCGAGTATCTGATCATCACTTGGTATTTGACGCAACATTTGATTGTGTCGTTCAGACCCATTACGGCGTTGGAAAAGTAGATATAGAAAATATTCCGCCTCCGGTACAAACGGAGTCATTCTCAGCAGCACTGAAAAAGATTATCGCTAGGCCTCGTCTATGATGTGTAAGATTATCGCTAGGCCTCGTCTATGACGTGTAAGATCTGTTTCTTTTGCACAAACATCCGAGTAACGCATCGTTACATCGTTTCACAAGTTACGGAAGTCCAGGTCGGGTAAACACAAATTAGGGATGACTGGATGACTGGAGCTCATGGCTCGTTACCTCACGAGGGCATTCTCGTACCCCGATTGACGCATGCGCGAGATTTGATACAGAGCCGTTGAGAGAAACACCTTTCTGAGCAAGCCCCAACATTCAAAATCAGCCAATCAGAGAAGGCCCTGAAATGGATGTCACGGGTGCTCTGGGTACGAGAATGTCACGGGGGAGGCTCTGGTGACAGCCACTGACGCATGCGCGAGATTTAATACTGAGCCGAAAGAAAGACCTTTCAGCGCATGCTCCAACGTTCAATATCAGCCAATCAGCGAAAACCCTCAAATGGCCGCCACCAGAGCCTCACTTGCGAAGCGATGAGCCAGGGAGCTCTGGGTACGAGAATGCACGGCAGCCATCTTGGATAAATATTTTGTTCTTGCATGTGCAGCCTCGTCATCATTACGAGTTTCCACGGGGAAAACAAAGAACTTTATCCAAGATGGATGACGCCGTGTGAAAAAGGCCCATTGCCACTACTTCTGATATCTTTAGGGAGGCGCAAAATAGTTTTGACCATACGTGCGCGTTTGTAAACGATTGGCGCGTCTTGATGCCCTTAAAAATTGTGAATATATTTTAAACTGTGATTAGATCGAGCTGTTACAGCTAAAACCGTTGCATCGCGACCCACGTTTTCAAAACATCAAGACGAGACGATTTTTTGTCCGCGACGATTTAAAAATGAAACGTATTTGATAAAACAAGCGGGCGAAAAAATCTTGTCGTAAGCTCGTCGCGGGTCACCACGAAATCGGCCAGTGTATGGCAGCGCGCGATAATCGGGCCGATTTTTCATCGCAAGACAAAAGTATCCCGACTGATCGGCTCGTGTTCGGTGACTCGCGACGAGTTTACGACAAAATATCGCGCGCCGCTACACAAGATTTTTTGTCGTCCCGTGTATGGCGGCGTCAACAGAATAATGCATTCAACCGTCAAATGGCCTCAACTTGAAGTATATTCAAGTAAATATTCCTCGTCAAGATTGCCATTTTGGTGACACAACAGCAAAGTGATCGGGAAATAGAGGATATTACATGGCCGCGCGGTCATGTAATGTTCTGTTTATTATATAAACATCAATGAAATACCAAATTCAAATTTTATTTGAGTCAAGCTTAAAAATCAAGCATTCAGCAAAGGCAAGTGTGATATTTTCACATGTGAAAATAACATGATATTTTCACGTGTGAAGATATCATGTTTTCGCGCGGGAGATCACCTGGTATTTCATTGGTGTTTATATAATAATATGAAATATTAACCTTCAATACCGGTTACCGAGCGGCTGATAGACCAACACGAAAATAAAACGCAATCGATCCATAAAATACTATTTCGAGCCTTCCTAATCTTCTCCTAGTTCTCCTGGCACTTCTCGTATATTTACCTTCTCAGTATTTTAACCACGAATCAGTAGCCTGTGATCAGCTGCCCAATACAACAGATGGATCAGCTATCATGTAATGCATAACGACAATCATGTTTATTTTTTGTTCTTTTCAAAGTGGCGACGTCCCAATGGCCGTAGCTTTGGTCCCTGCAGTAAAGTTGACCTGTGGTACCTATTTGTAACGGTGTTCAGTCTAGGGACCATTATTGGCTTCGGTGTGTTCCAAGCATGTGTGGGCACCAAGGAAACTGAGACCACCATCGTATTCACGGCTATTTATGTACTATGCGCTCTAATGATTGTCGTACGGATCAGGTACTTCTATCAGTGGTTCACACGCAGAAGCTTCTTCTGGGAGAAATGGAGGCGCCTCAACCAGCACTGGTTCATTTTCTCCGACGGGCCCTCTCAAGAAGCGCAGAAAGTGGCCCTCGAGATGCCCTCATTTGAGCTCCAGCAAGTAATGTCAGTAGACCCTTGTGAGAAAGTGCCCCTCGATATGCCCTCATTTGAGCTCCAGCAAGTAATCTCAGTAGACCCTTGTGAGGTCCCGTCATCGGAGCAACCAGACCAGCATGTTGTATGAAAAGAAATGTTATTTCAGCAACATCGAGATGACAGAAGGTCTATCGCTGAACACCTTAGTCCGCCAGCGATGAACAGAACCAATCAGCTCAGTATTTCTCGTGCCAATACAATACAATAATTCTTTATTCTGGTCCAAGCAATGTGATTCTGGTCCAAGCAATGTGATGATGTAGCTAGGGTATTGAAATTCGAAACAAGTGCACTCGCCTTCTTTGTCAG
This sequence comes from Scolanthus callimorphus, assembly GCA_033964015.1. NCBI lineage: Eukaryota > Metazoa > Cnidaria > Anthozoa > Actiniaria > Edwardsiidae > Scolanthus > Scolanthus callimorphus. The sequence goes on from CM066918.1 coordinate 19,767,282, forward strand.
ATGTTATTTCTAATTAGCGCACCGCGCACACACTCTTGTATACGGTCGTAAAACTATTTTGCCTTTAGTATTGCACTTTTACCATAACATGAATGCTATTATTGTGGACTTCCGCATCGAAAAATGATGTTTTACATCGGAACTTTTAGTCTTTCTTTTTTCTATTGTTGGAAATTCTAGGTTGCTGTTCGAATCGAATCAAAAGTCACACTGCTGTTGACAACTTATACTAAGAAACATTAAAATATCAATTTATTGATAGGAATTCTAAAAATATAGGTTAATTAAAGAAATTATATATTTGACATTTCACGTATTTATATGAAACTGATTCTAATAAATTTGATCGCGTTCTATCCACGCATGTTGATACGCTTCCTTGGTTTGCATGTGACGTCACTGGCGGCCATGTTGGAGGAACAGTGCAAAAGAAACTTTATTTGCTGCCTTTGTCCTGTCCTCCAACATGCTCGCATAAGTGGACAGCGGAACTTTATTTGCTGCCTTTGTCCTGTCCTCAAACATGCTCGCATAAGTGGACAGCGGAACTTTATTTGCTGCCTTTGTCCTGTCCTCCAACATGCTCGCATAAGTGGACAGCGGAACTTTATTTGCTGCCTTTGTCCTGTCCTCAAACATGCTCGCATAAGTGGACAGCGGAACTTTATTTGCTGCCTTTGTCCTGTCCTCCAACATGCTCGCATAAGTGGACAGCGGAACTTTATTTGCTGCCTTTGTCCTGTCCTCAAACATGCTCGCATAAGTGGACAGCGGAACTTTATTTGCTGCCTTTGTCCTGTCCTCCAACATGCTCGCATAAGTGGACAGCGGAACTTTATTTGCTGCCTTTGTCCTGTCCTCAAACATGCTCGCATAAGTGGACAGCGGAACTTTATTTGCTGCCTTTGTCCTGTCCTCAAACATGCTCGCATAAGTGGACAGCGGAACTTTATTTGCTGCCTTTGTCCTGTCCTCCAACATGCTCGCATAAGTGGACAGCGGAACTTTATTTGCTGCCTTTGTCCTGTCCTCCAACATGCTCGCATAAGTGGACAGCGGAACTTCATTTGCTGCCTTTGTCCTGTCCTCCAACATGCTCGCATAAGTGGACAGCGGAACTTTAGGCTATGCAGCGGGATGAAACCCCTTTTCTGCGATTTGTTGGTGAGAGGGCTGGAACAGAAGGTTCAATATAAGCACAGTCAACAAACATTAAAATCTGCTCCTCTTTTATTGCTAAAGTGCAAAATATAAACAACAATTTGTCGTATTTCTCTTAAAAATACACCATTTCCCTCCGTATGACTAGCCAGACATGAGGGATAAGACTATACTTATTTCTCATTCGTAAAATACCATCCCCCCCCCTTATATGGTTCGTGCCTCCTGAGTAAAGGAAACCCGCCAAAAATTGCCAAAAACGTATCGAGTAACTTGTGATTTGTTGGTGGATTTTTTTAATGTCATTTATATTTACCGTCGCGAACTTCGACTAATATTTTCATATTTTCTTTAAATGATTTCAAAGAATTACTTTCCAAGCAAAACGGCTTGATAAATTCCTACAAATGCAGGCGCGCTATAAATACCACTAAGGCCGCGTCCACACCAGGTGCCCGGGCACAGTGCCCTAGTAAGGTCCGGTCCGCGCCAGTAATGCGCTCGAAGTTTGGCTTGGGCACTAGAAAAACTAGTATGTTCACATTAGTGCCCGGACACTAAGTGTGTACGCAGCCTAAAATGCATAATATATAATATTTCAATCTTCATTCCAATTAAGCGCGCACTAGATGTCAATGATTCAAGTGTGACGACAAAGCTGGAACGGGCAATTCACACACCAAAAAGTAACCGTATCTGCTGTGGAATGAACTATACACCCTCTATTTTCCACTAGATATCAAACCCGAGCTATTTATAGCATTCCGTAAAATGAAACTGTTTTGAAACTGATTTGCGATCGTTTCGATATAAAAAGCAATTTTCCCGTGAGTGCGGAAACGTCAAGGCACATGGCACGGCTGCGTCACAATCGCGCCGTCCCTGACGCATAGAATGTTTCATCAATCTCGAGAGCGTCTTGCACTAACACTGCCATGGCGAGGTCATCATGCGGTACGGCCCTCGCCTAATCTGTTGAACAGCAACTAGTAACAGCTATACAACAACAAATCCTTTATCCTCGCCCATCTAAGACCTACGACCATCTAAGACCATTCACGAAAAATGTGTGGCTGGTAGACAACTCCATGTTCCGAGGCTTCTACTTGCCGTGCCTAGTGTCGCCACAAGGGGGAGCCATAGGGAGTCCTAGTGGCTCTTTGGGTCAGGAGGGAGTTGGCTCATTAGGCTCTGGTACCACCGTCTGTTGAACTTCATCGTACAAGTTCTTCGAATAATTGATCTTCTGCGCGACCTGCAACATTAAAGGAGTATTAATACTTGTCATACATCTGTCGTATCACCAGTTTGAATTCTTGAGCAGATAATAAAAATTACACAAACCTCCCATTATCGACCACTATAGACGCAAACGAAGTCGTAGCCGTTTCCAAGAAAAGATCATCGGACAAAATACCGGCATAGTTGCCGGCAAAACATTAGATTATTAGTTAACCAACATTGATCGCATGATTAGAGCGAGCTCGCCGCCAAATTAGAGGACGCCACAAGTTGTTTATAGCCGTTTGCTCTAAGAGTATTCCGCGGACGCAGTGGCGTCTAACAGAAGTTGCTCGCTTTCAATACTGCAAAAGTATCGCAGGGGCGTAGCCAGGGGGAGGGGGGTCCTGGGGTGCATGTAACCTGGGGTGCATGTGACCTGGGGTGCATGTGACCTTTAGAAGAAAAATACAGTAAACATTAAGAAAAATATCGGTAAGCTGGAAAAGGGCACCAAACATTTGTACAGATGTGACCCCCCTTCTCAGATCCTGGCTACGCCAATCAATCTGGTGCACTTTTCATACCCTGTGCGCTATCTTGGCGTCGTCACATCTCACTCTTGGCCGCTTGCTTGGGTTCTTGGAAGGCATGGGAACACTGCTATTATCGGCCTTCATTACAAGTTCGATATAATCTTTGCCGTCTGCAAGAACAAATGGGAGACATGGTGTAACAATGACGCTACATAGTGTCCGAAAGAGTTCGATCTCTTACACCATGTCTATCTTTTATAAATCTATTTTATTCCTAATTATTGGCCAGCGCAAACATAACTTTTATTTTACACGGCACCGATAAACATATGTTAATGTTCTATGTCTCTTGTCTGTTGAAAAGGACATGACTGGACTTCTGTAAATCTGATTGAATAATGTTGCCCTCATTATCTGATGCATCTCTTGAGATACGTCAGAAGCACCTTGTCTATATTGAGACGCTTTCATTTCTTTTTCACTCGCAGCACTGCTCCGAGACATGGATTTCTTACCTCCAGATAATGGTTGACACTCGAACAAGTCACAGAACTTGACAAGTAGGACGATAGACTCGGGCGAGGGGGTACCCTTGGCTCGTACGAAATACGCGCCTTCCGTGGTGATGATGGACTTTAACCTCTCTTCCTTGTCTTTTCTGACGGACTCTGACAACACGAACCTACATAAAAAAACAGAGTCAGACAACACGAACCTACATAAAAAACAGAGTCAGACAACACGAACCTACATAAAAAACAGAGTCAGACAACACGAGCCTACACAACAAACAGTGTCAGACAACACGAACCTACACAACAAACAGGGTCAGACAACAAGAACCTACACAACACACACAACACACACGAACCTACACAACACACATGGCCAGACAACACGAACCTACACAACAAACAGGGTCAGACAACACGGACCTACACAACACACAGGGCCAGTCAACACGGACCTACGCAACAAACAGGGTCAGACTGCACGAACCTACATACCGCAGAGTTTCGTCATTTGCATAGGGACAGCTGATTAGATAATCACTTTTCCTTTTGGCAGTTTTTTATTAGGTGATAAAAATCCAAGCCCACTACAGTACCAGCAACAATAATAAAAAGACGCAAATAAACAGGCCCTTTTTCTAGAGCGCCTTACCTTTCATTGAAATTATTTTCATTCAGCTTCAACATAATCTCCTGTCCTTCGGCGTGATTTCGGGAATACCTCGGGATTGCGCCGCTGGGCCCGAAGCAATTCCGACGAAGTCGAGTCGGTTTTGGCGGGAAATATCTGGAGCTGCGCGTAGCCTGGCCACGAACGGCTGCTGCTGCCCCGGATGCGAAGTCCAATACCCCGGCTGTTGGCTTTGCAACCGTACCTACAATACCTTTGCCAATACCAGCAATAAATCCCTGTGAAAATAAATTTGAAATATTAGAGCCGCTACACCTGATCACCACAGGGTTCCCGGTATTTCCGCGTCATGTGCGCCCTTTGAACCTTGGCAACCTCTGGCAGTGCTGTCATCTTGAAACCTACCCACAAGACGAGGTTAGTTGCGTGACGATACTGGTCAGACCCCCCACGATGCCTATCCCCTAATGCCTTCTACAACCTCCCTGTTACATCACCACAGGCTTACCGGTATTCCCGCGTTATGTGCATTCTATATTGGTTGTGTGACGATTGGTCAGACCCTCCACGATGCATTCATGCCCTATACATCTTCCCTGTTATGTCACCACAAGGTTACCGGTGTTCTCGCGTTATGTGCGCCCTCTATTGGTTGCGTGAGGATACTGGTCAGACCCCCATGATGTCAATCCCCATTCCCTTCATGCCCCCTACAACCTCCCTGTTATATCACCACAGGCTTACCGGTATTCCCGCGTTATGTGCACCCTCTATCGGTTGCGTGACGATACTGGTCAGACCCCCCATGATGCCCATCCCCAGTCCCTTCATGCCTGCAACAAAGTGATCTTTGCTGCTACCAAACCGCTCGGCGCGCATAGTCTCACGGGATTCCTGAAACTTGGTGTCCATCGATGCATTCCACAACCCGTCCGACAATGAGCCGGTAATCTGGGAAGACACACGGAACAATCCGTATTATTATAGAAGTGTCAAAGCTCACTTTTTATATAATCTTATTGGTCGAGAGTGTATCAAGCGAACGTGAAACAATTCGACTGTTTCCCTGGCGACTACTGGGAGGGCAACAATAAGTGTCCGGGAATAACAAAATCACGTGACTGATAAAATATCAAAACTAAAAATCCACCACATTTGCGCGCGCTTTTGCACACTTATTCATTCACGTAAGAAACTCTTCTTTATTTCTGTTTTTGTTTTGCTCCCTTTGACACTTGGTAGCACTTATTTACTGGAACTTCGGGAAAGCAGTACGTTTTGTGGTCCCTCGACCGCTGTTTCCCCCAGCTTTGCTTTTTCCCCTCAGTCCCAGTAAATAAGTGTTAATTGTTATATAGCGAGTGCTCACTACAACCGAGCGCGCGGTTGGCTAAATCAAGGTCACGTGGTGAAGTACAAATCAAATATTACCCGATCAGTCAATATTGCGAAAAATTATTGACCGGTTGGGGAATATTGCTTTCGCGCGTCGCGTTTGAGAGCGGGAAAAAAGAGAAAGTTTATTGTAAACACGCGAGTCTTTTTAAAAACCTTTGCTAATTTTGATAAGTTTTTGCTAATGCAAGAAAATTGTGTTGTTTATGAGTGTTTTCCCTTTACATGATGCAGTCGCGTGCAAACTTTGTAACTTCTCTTTTCATTCTTGAAATACATTTGTTTTGACTTAATAATTGCAGTATATTTTCTGCTATATAACAAAACACTTAATGAGATTCTCGGGAAACAAAACTGATGTTTCCCTTGGGAGCAGTCATTAAGTGTATAATGTCGTCTTTTTACTGGATAGGAAACATTGATATGAACCCCATACTGTGTTCTACATTAGTTCAGCTGGTGTTCATAATTTCATGATTGTAGTTTGGATGTTCCTAGATGGAGCAGGCATGAAGAAAAAAGCAGGCAAAGAAAAAAGCGACCTTTGAAAGTGGCGCAGTCAGAATTTGTATTCTTCTTTTTTCCTTAGACTATCAGTGCTTCGGAAGAACAGAATCATATGCGTGTTCACATTAAAACAAGCGAAGAAACCCCCACCCCCATTCCCAATGGTTGGGGCATAATATGTTACCTATATTACCATGCCCAATGGCTTGAGCATAGTATATTTCCTATACACTAGTTATACAATGCTTTCGAGTGGCATACCGTACATTATTATACGACTGTGACATCATTTTACCATATAAGGTCAAAATTGAGTGCAGATATGGAGCCGTATTACACGGTTGAAAGCCGTATTTCACTGTAGGAAACCGGTTTTGGCGCGCACTTGAATGGCTTCCCGATCAGGTGCTAGTCAAATCACGTACGTTTTCTAGTGAATCTTGAAAAGAAAAGACAAAAGTTTTGTTTGTCGTGACTGGAAGCAGCGAGGTGGTACTCACTCGCCAATTTTTGCCGTTAAAATCAATTTTTAAAGCATCGGTTTGCAGTAAGCTCATTCTCTAAGCACAAGTCTATGCACCTAATACTCATCTTTCCCTGGAAAAATAATTTTTGTGAAAAAGAGTTTTTTAGGATCGAAAAATCATTATAAATATCTCTGTTTTTATGCAAATTTGCATGTCCCAGCGTCACACGTTCAGCGCCTGGTGTAAAAATATTTTTACTTATTTCTTCATGGATAAAACATACTATATACTAATTACGATTTTGAGACGGCAATTCCACAAAATATTGACGGCTAGTTGGGAGAAAATATGTTCACGTATTGGGCGGAGTCGCGCAGCGACGGAGCCCAATACGTGAAAATATTTTCTTCCAACGCCGTCAATATTTTGTGGAATTGCCGTCTCAAAATCGTAATTAATATTGTATCGCGATTCTTGAAGATTTTCTGGAGGAAATGGCAAGAAATAGTGCTATTTATTGTCGATTGAAATTTCAATTCTCATTACATTTACGCACGATCTCACGCAATCACATGGGCTTTTCGCACGAGCTCGAGCATTTTCTGTTTACATTTTTCCATCTTTTTCGGCGAAAAAAATCTCTTTCTGCCATAAGATATTGCTAGAAATATAGCTAAACGTTATTTCTAACTATTGACAATGAAATGAAACATAAATTCGTGCGAAAAAAGTTGAATTTTGCTAGCTCTTTTTGAGCCGTCAATACCACAAAATATTGACGGCTCACAACAACACAGAGTGGCAGGGTGAATCGCGATACAACGCAAAATTTGCCATAAATCGAAGTTCCAATCCTAAATGCAATACACTATATGGTATTTTCTTCAATATATGCATCTTCTTCTATATTATTAGTGAAAACGTATTTGCCATTTTCGTGTCCCAAAAATTTGATAATTTTAGCGTATTTCAGTTTTTTTAGATTTATTGTCAAAATAAGCAACGCCGCAATGAAACAAACTGAGCCAACTGTGGTCTATAGATTTTTATGTCGAAATGTGGCATTCTGACTGAGATCGGAAATAAGTTCTTGGAAATATAAAATTTCGAAGTTTACTGAAAGCATTGTCCCCCACCAAAATTTAAAGCATAATAATACGACCGGGGTTTGCATTTCCTCTAATATATAGATAACCATCAGCCTTATTGCACTAAGAAACTACAGATGTGTGGTCTAGTAAAATTGCAGTCATTTGGTCTATTGCCCGGACTTATAGCCTATTTTGAGAGAGTTTAGCAATGGCGTGAAGTTTACTGAAAGTTTTGTCCCCCACTTCATAAAATTTACATATCTAAACAAACGACAGCAAATGTGATTGCTACCGAAGTTTGTTTCTAATTTCTTCGTTTACATTTGAAAAAAATCAAGGTTTTTTGCTCAAACTATTTAAACCTATACATCTGAGATTCCATTCGCACCGACGAGGTAGATTTCGGCTATAACACACGAGATTTAAAACTCACTATGTTATTTTTGTAATTTATGCAATTCGGAAGAAATTCATTACAGTTTAGAAAAAGTTCTTCATTTTTTCTGTTTTTCAGATAATTTTAGCGCGCGATTAGTTTCACATTTATCGCAAATCAACGGGAATTTATTCAAGACAATAGGTATCTTAGTAGATTTGAAGCGTTGTCTGTATTTTGCAAAAAAATAGGTATTTTGAACCACTGCCATTGCGTGTTATTAATAAAAAAAAACTAAGAAAATTTGCACTCTAAGGTGGCTTATAGCAGTTTTTAGTTGACTCTTCGGTCTGGTATGGCCTGTGTCTCACGTGCTATACATACACAGAAAGGCAAGCCACTTTACAAGAAACATGCAATTGATCGTTATATGTGTTTACATGTTTTGTTTAAATTGACGCTTCCATGGCAACGAAATGGCGGCCCTCCATTTTTTGAGTTGAAGAATCCACCCAGACATGCAAGATAACTTTTCGCAATACCAACGCCAATGAGGTCAGACTATAAGTTTGAAGAAATAGGCCAAGAGTGTTTCGAAGACCATTTTTTGTCAAGAAAATCAAGCGTAGTCAATCAAACTCGTGAGCCAATCAGATCCTTTCCTAGTTTCGCCTAGTGCGACATGTCTGTTGCGACATGTCTCGAAAAACAAGCCAAAGGAGTGCACTGAACAAGGATCCGATTGGCTCACACGATTGTGATTGACTACGCAGCCAACTTAACTGCCAAAGGCTCACTAGATTTGAACCTACAGGGTCAGGTGTTATCAGAAACACTTGCAAATGGCATTTCTAAAAGAAAGGTTTTTATTATAAACGTTGTGACTTTTCCAACTGTTATGTACCGTTCGAATTTTTGATATTGGGAGAGGGCAAGTGGTTTTTTTTTGCAAAAGAAAGGAATCTTGCGTTTGACTAGTTACCAGACCCACCCGGTAAGGAGATAAAATTGCTCATATTATCAGAAATATTGATCAAAATCAGTTGAAAAATAGATAATTCGACGTGTTTCTCTATAAACCATAGTGCAAAGTAGCCAAATGCAAAACGTTATAAGTAAAAAAAAATACGTCGGAAAACTCGCATGTGACGGTAGTGAGTACCACCTGGCTGCTTCCGGTCCGTATAATAAATAACTCATTAGGTGTTTTTTTCATGTAATACAGGCGGACATTTTACTCGTTGCTCGCAACTCTTAAAATATCCGCCCGTGTTACATGAAAAAACATCTAATAAGATACATATATCCCACGCGTCACTATGCTCTCATATTATTTCTATCCCCGATAAAACACTCCAGCTCGTTTTGTAAACATTACTTATTACCTTAGCGGCGGAGTCCGACACCCCATGTGCCACACTCAAGAACAGACCGCCCACATTGCCTCTCTTGACCAGTCCCTCTAGACCAGACGACACGTCGTTCAGTAGGCCCATGGGATTGCCCAGGAAGTCGATAGAGCCAACGATTGCAGCGGCCTGACCACGCAACTCCTGAAACAAAAAACCCGCAAAAAACATGACGCTGATGTAAACATGCACATAGTTTAATTGGCAGTGTGATAGTAACAACGATAACGATAATGACAACGTAACGATAACGTAACGATTACTATAATGATAACGATTGATGGTCAATGGTCATGGTGAATGTTAAGGATGGTAGTAGTCAGGGAATGGGTGACGGGAGTGTGATGATAGGACGGTAGTAGTCAGGGTATGGGTGATGGGAGTGTGATGATAAGGATGGTAGTAGTCAGGGTATGGGTGATGGGAGTGTGATGATAAGGATGGTAGTAGTCAGGGTATGGGTGACGGGAGTGTGATGATAAGGATGGTAGTAGTCAGGGTATGGGTGACGGGAGTGTGATGATAAGGATGGTAGTAGTCAGGGTATGGGTGATGGGAGTGTGATGATAAGGATGGTAGTAGTCAGGGTATGGGTGACGGGAGTGTGATGATAAGGATGGTAGTAGTCAGGGTATGGGTGACGGGAGTGTGATGATAGGATGGTAGTAGTCAGGGTATGGGTGACGGGAGTGTGATGATAGGATGGTAGTAGTCAGGGAATGGGTGACGGGAGTGTGATGATAAGGATGGTAGTAGTCAGGGTATGGGCGACGGGAGTGTGATGATAAGGATGGTAGTAGTCAGAGTATGGGTGACGGGAGTGTGATGATAAGGATGGTAGTAGTCAGGGTATGGGTGACGGGAGTGTGATGATAAGGATGGTAGTAGTCAGGGTATGGGTGACGGGAGTGTGATGATAGGATGGTAGTAGTCAGGGAATGGGTGACGGGAGTGTGATGATAGGATGGTAGTAGTCAGGGTATGGGTGACGGGAGTGTGATGATAAGGATGGTAGTGGTCAGGGTATGGGTGACGGGAGTGTGATGATAAGGATGGTAGTAGTCAGGGTATGGGTGACGGGAGTGTGAAGATAAGGATGGTAGTAGTCAGGGTATGGGTGACGGGAGTGTGATGATAAGGATGGTAGTAGTCAGGGTATGGGTGACGGGAGTGTGATGATAAGGATGGTAGTAGTCAGGAAATGGTTGACGGGAGTGTGATGATAAGGATGGTAGTAGTCAGGGTATGGGTGACGGGAGTGTGAAGATAAGGATGGTAGTAGTCAGGGTATGGGTGACGGGAGTGTGATGATAAGGATGGTAGTAGTCAGGGTATGGGTGACGGGAGTGTGATGATAAGGATGGTAGTAGTCAGGGTATGGGTGATGGGAGTGTGATGATAAGGATGGTAGTAGTCAGGAAATGGTTGACGGGAGTGTGATGATAAGGATGGTAGTAGTCAGGGAATGGGTGACGGGAGTGTGATGATAGGACGGTAGTAGTCAGGGTATGGGTGATGGGAGTGTGATGATAAGGATGGTAGTAGTCAGGGTATGGGTGATGGGAGTGTGATGATAAGGATGGTAGTAGTCAGGGTATGGGTGACGGGAGTGTGATGATAAGGATGGTAGTAGTCAGGGAATGGGTGACGGGAGTGTGATGATAAGGATGGTAGTAGTCAGGAAATGGTTGACGGGAGTGTGATGATAAGGATGGTAGTAGTCAGGGAATGGGTGACGGGAGTGTGATGATAGGACGGTAGTAGTCAGGGTATGGGTGATGGGAGTGTGATGATAAGGATGGTAGTAGTCAGGGTATGGGTGACGGGAGTGTGATGATAAGGATGGTAGTAGTCAGGGTATGGGTGACGGGAGTGTGATGATAAGGATGGTAGTAGTCAGGGTATGGGTGACGGGAGTGTGATGATAAGGATGGTAGTAGTCAGGGTATGGGTGACGGGAGTGTGATGATAAGGATGGTAGTAGTCAGGGTATGGGTGACGGGAGTGTGATGATAGGACGGTAGTAGTCAGGGTATGGGTGATGGGAGTGTGATGATAAGGATGGTAGTGGTCAGGGTATGGGTGATGGGAGTGTGATGATAAGGATGGTAGTAGTCAGGGTATGGGCGACGGGAGTGTGATGATAAGGATGGTAGTAGTCAGGGCATGGGTGATGGGAGTGTGATGATAAGGATGGTAGTAGTCAGGGTATGGGTGATGGGGGTGTGATGATAAGGATGGTAGTAGTCAGGGCATGGGTGATGGGAGTGTGATGATAAGGATGGTAGTAGTCAGGGTATGGGTGATGGGAGTGTGATGATAAGGATGGTAGTAGTCAAGGTATGGGTGATGGGAGTGTGATGATAAGGATGGTAGTAGTCAGGGTATGGGTGATGGGGGTGTGATGATAAGGATGGTAGTAGTCAGGGTATGGGTGACGGGAGTGTGATGATAAGGATGGTAGTAGTCAGGGCATGGGTGATGGGGGTGTGATGATAAGGATGGTAGTAGTCAGGGTATGGGTGATGGGAGTGTGATGATAAGGATGGTAGTAGTCAGGGTATGGGTGACGGGAGTGTGATGATAGGACGGTAGTAGTCAGGGTATGGGTGATGGGAGTGTGATGATAAGGATGGTAGTGGTCAGGGTATGGGTGACGGGAGTGTGATGATAAGGATGGTAGTAGTCAGGGTATGGGTGACGGGAGTGTGAAGATAAGGATGGTAGTAGTCAGGGTATGGGTGACGGGAGTGTGATGATAAGGATGGTAGTAGTCAGGGTATGGGTGATGGGAGTGTGATGATAAGGATGGTAGTAGTCAGGGTATGGGTGACGGGAGTGTGATGATAAGGATGGTAGTAGTCAGGGTATGGGTGACGGGAGTGTGATGATAAGGATGGTAGTAGTCAGGGTATGGGTGACGAGAGTGTGATGATAAGGATGGTAGTAGTCAGGGTATGGGTGATGGGAGTGTGATGATAAGGATGGTAGTAGTCAGGGTATGGGTGACGGGAGTGTGATGATAAGGATGGTAGTAGTCAGGGTATGGGTGACGGGAGTGTGATGATAAGGATGGTAGTAGTCAGGGTATGGGTGACGGGAGTGTGATGATAAGGATGGTAGTAGTCAGGGTATGGGTGACGGGAGTGTGATGATAAGGATGGTAGTAGTCAGGGTATGGGTGATGGGAGTGTGATGATAAGGATGGTAGTAGTCAGGGTATGGGCGACGGGAGTGTGATGATAAGGATGGTAGTAGTCAGGGTATGGGTGATGGGAGTGTGATGATTGTCGAGGCACAAATATTGAAGCCATTGGTTGCAAATTACACTCCATACAATGATATGTTAAGTGTCTTTCACGCGAGCTTGTGTACACACCTCAGTATAGTGTTTACTCATGGAGTCCAACAACGAATTGAGGCTTTCGAATGGATGATCGCGCGAAAACGACTCTGAAAATCAAAATGAAATCAAAATGACAAAGTTTGCATTTGCTATTTAGACAATAGGCACTATCGTGAGATTTTGCCTGAGGAATTTAATGATCATGTGTTCACTCTCGACCAATGGAAAGGCGCCACAATTAAGAGCTGTAGTATGTACCCCTATACTAGGGGGTACATATGCCAGAGCACACGACTCATTTGATGACGGTATTCAATGGATTATTTTCTCGAGACGACCAGAATGAGAAACACTATTGTAATTTAATTTAATCAAATGGCGACTAGATAGTAGCTTGCTTATATTGGCAAATATTGTCAGCACAACTACTTCCAAAAACCTGGTGTTTGTTCACCTAAATCAAGAGTGGCGTCTTCAAGATTAAACAGGATCAATCCCAGGCTGTTCTTCAGGCTTTGTAGGTCATCAGGTAGACGCCCCGCAGACGCAACAGATGTTTTTAACTGTAGCGCGTTGATCTGAAGACGCTCGAAATAGTACCTCTTGGAGACCGGACCGGAACTCGTCACCATCGCCCTGCAATAAAAACAACATTCATACGTGGAACAGACAGTTGAGCTCGTACTACCCCGTGAGTTACCGGGGCAAAATCTGGGAAGTCTAAAAATCTCCGCATTTCGGGTGTTCTTCCCTCAAAATTTGGCGATTAACCGTCCATTACAAGTCCATAGCTATTTTTGCTACTATCCCCACAAAGTCCTCTCCTTTCCCCATCCCCTTCCTTCCCTCTCCTCTAACATCCCCCTCTCCGCCCCCATACGCAAATGCTTCAGACCTTTGGTTATCATAAAGGCACTCGTCGTCCTCGTCGGTCGCTGTAGCCAGGTCATCGTCCTGTTGTACGTAACCAAAGAACTGCAGCAGTTTGAGCAGAAGACGCTCTTCTACGTGTACGGTCATCTTACGGAGGGACACGTCCAAGTTCTGTAACAACAAAATGGGCATTTCAATTAAGCTACGGTCGCTGTAATTAGAACACTATAAGTGTAATAAAACTCGCACAAGTATGAATGCAGCGATGTAAGATTACTGAGAACCTTCGCGGCACGTCCTCGGGAAAAAATCATACACGTCCTCAGTTTAACCAAAACAATGTGTTACTTAGGAGTCAAGGAGTCAAACTAAGGACGTGTATACTTTTTTTTCGAGGACGTGCACGAAGGTTCTCAGTACTCTTAAGCACAAGCCACCTTATCCGCGCATATATGCACATATGCTTATTACGCCGTGTAAAAACATAGTTATACTGGCGATGACCCAATAGAAATGAATTATATGAGCTTGCCAAACACTGTCGCTAGTGACCGTTCTTGTAACACCGCGCCAAAATATCGAATTCATGCGCGCGCACTTTATTTGCGCGTATATGACGTACCAAAAGGGCGTGTCCATAACAACAAACTTCGTACTTCGAATTGCTCGACGTACTGCTCGGAGGTGTTCTTCGAGTGTCCAAAAAAATGACTTTATCATCAAGAAACTGAAACGTTCTCAATATGAGAGCCTTGATTTGTATCATGATTTTGGTTCTGTGTGCGCCAGTTTCCACACCAGCAGACAAATTGGTCAATTTCGCAGGTAGGATCAAGATAAAAATATCGCAAGATTTCTGCACATTGGTTGTTAAAAAAGAACAAGTTTCTTGTAATTTGGTTCTTTTGACCTTTTCTTCTTTGTCTCACTTATTCCCTTCTTACTTTAGATGTACAAAACTCCCATGATGTTCTACAAGCGCCCCGTGTTGTCCAGATGTTATCCGTGAATGCCACACTGTTTATCAAATGCAGCCCTCGACACGTTGTAACACCAAGCTTAATTTTCAAGGCAGATCTCAGCCCAGCATCCGAATTCCAGGATATCTCTCTTGAGGCAACCGTATTTCGCCATGGACGCATGTTTGTTGTCGATCCTGTGACTGCGAAAAACTCAGGGTTTTACGGCTGCCGAAGCAATTCCACCGCTGACAACAACTCGTCCACCTTGACTTTTGAGGCGCAAGTGAATGTACTACCCGGTAAGTGGTATATAGCATCGTCTCACAAGTGAATGTACTACCCGGTAAGTGGTATATAGCATCGTTCATTCCCGATCAAAGCTTGACGCCAACGTAGCAATATACTAACGTGCGATGTTTTTTTTTCAGCTGACAGAATCATCCATTCTATCACACACCAGTCAAGTGTGTTGACACCATTACTTGCATGGTTTGACTCTCTGCCTCCTGGTGGAGCGATGGTCAACAAACTCGTTGTCGACTGGGATTCTATATCGACCAACAGAACCGTCCTGACATGGAAGCGAATCCAGAAACATTTCGTCACACCCTGCCGAGACAACCCTGAGTTAGTTGTCGTGTTGTTGGTCTTGACGATGGGAATGGAATGCCTGCTTTACCTATTAAGGCTCGCAGCTAGAAGGTACGACAGGGACTCGTGCGTGTTCAACTGGCGAAAGACCATTCACACATGTACATCAATAAATTCAGAAATAAATACAGAAATAAATACAGAAATAAATACAGAATGCTACAAACGAAAATGAACGGTCGCATCACTTTGTATGCTGCTGCTAGTTTTTTTCAGATTTCAATACAACGCACAGAGTCGTGATCTCAAAACTTTGAATCTAAAAATTACATTTCACATGTACCACAGCATGTATTGCCACTTATTCTACTTTTAATAATACAATCGAGAGGAAATGCAAATATCTAACAAACTGCAATTGAGGAATTTTAAGAAACAGCCAAGATTATCCAGTGACACGTAGCTTATGTCCATATTTTAGGCTGGAATGCGGAAACACTGACGATGACTGGATTGATGACATAACGGAAATGAAGGCTGGAGAAGCCAAAGGAGCGAGGTAACGGACCCAACATGTCATGTAAAGGAGCGAGGTAACGGACCCATCATGTTATGTAAAGGAGCGAGGTAACGGACCCATCATGTTATGTAAAGGAGCGAGGTAACGGACCCATCATGTCATGTAAAGGAGCGAGGTAACGGACCCATCATGTCATGTAAAGGAGCGAGGTAACGGACCCATCATGTCATGTAAAGGAGCGAGGTAACGGACCCATCATGTCATGTAAAGGAGCGAGGTAACGGACCCATCATGTCATGTAAAGGAGCGAGGTAACGGACCCATCATGTCATGTAAAGGAGCGAGGTAACGGACCCATCATGTCATGTAAAGGAGCGAGGTAACGGACCCATCATGTCATGTAAAGGAGCGAGGTAACGGACCCATCATGTCATGTAAAGGAGCGAGGTAACGGACCCATCATATCATGTAAAGGAGCGAGGTAACGGACCCATCATGTCATGTAAAGGAGCGAGGTAACGGACCCATCATGTCATGTAAAGGAGCGAGGTAACGGACCCATCATGTCATGTAAAGGAGCGAGGTAACGGACCCATCATGTCATGTAAAGGAGCGAGGTAACGGACCCATCATGTCAAGTAAAGGAGCGAGGTAACGGACCCATCATGTCAGGTAAAGGAGCGAGGTAACGGACCCATCATGTCATGTAAAGGAGCGAGGTAACGGACCCATCATGTCATGTAAAGGAGCGAGGTAACGGACCCATCATGTCATGTAAAGGAGCTAGGTAACGGACCCATCATGTCATGTAAAGGAGCGAGGTAACGGACCCATCATGTCATGTAAAGGAGCGAGGTAACGGGCCCATCATGTCATGTAAAGGAGCTAGGTAACGGACCCATCATGTCATGTAAAGGAGCGAGGTAACGGGCCCATCATGTCATGTAAAGGAGCGAGGTAACGGACCCAACATGTCATGTAAAGGAGCGAGGTAACGGGCCCATCATGTCATGTAAAGGAGCGAGGTAACGGACCCATCATGTCATGTAAAGGAGCTAGGTAACGGACCCATCATGTCATGTAAAGGAGCGAGGTAACGGACCCATCATGTCATGTAAAGGAGCTAGGTAACGGACCCATCATGTCATGTAAAGGAGCGAGGTAACGGACCCATCATGTCATGTAAAGGAGCGAGGTAACGGGCCCATCATGTCATGTAAAGGAGCTAGGTAACGGACCCATCATGTCATGTAAAGGAGCGAGGTAACGGACCCAACATGTCATGTAAAGGAGCGAGGTAACGGACCCATCATGTTATGTAAAGGAGCGAGGTAACGGGCCCATCATGTCATGTAAAGGAGCGAGGTAACGGGCCCATCATGTCATGTAAAGGAGCGAGGTAACGGACCCATCATGTCATGTAAAGGAGCGAGGTAACGGGCCCATCATGTCATGTAAAGGAGCGAGGTAACGGACCCATCATGTCATGTAAAGGAGCGAGGTAACGGACCCATCATGTCATGTAAAGGAGCGAGGTAACGGGCCCATCATGTCATGTAAAGGAGCGAGGTAACGGACCCATCATGTCATGTAAAGGAGCGAGGTAACGGACCCATCATGTCATGTAAAGGAGCTAGGTAACGGACCCATCATGTCATGTAAAGGAGCGAGGTAACGGACCCATCATGTCATGTAAAGGAGCGAGGTAACGGGCCCATCATGTCATGTAAAGGAGCGAGGTAACGGACCCAACATGTCATGTAAAGGAGCGAGGTAACGGACCCATCATGTTATGTAAAGGAGCGAGGTAACGGACCCATCATGTCATGTAAAGGAGCGAGGTAACGGACCCATCATGTCATGTAAAGGAGCGAGGTAACGGACCCATCATGTCATGTAAAGGAGCGAGGTAACGGACCCATCATGTCATGTAAAGGAGCGAGGTAACGGACCCATCATGTTATGTAAAGGAGCGAGGTAACGGACCCATCATGTCATGTAAAGGAGCGAGGTAACGGACCCATCATGTCATGTAAAGGAGCGAGGTAACGGACCCATCATGTCATGTAAAGGAGCGAGGTAACGGGCCCATCATGTCATGTAAAGGAGCGAGGTAACGGACCCATCATGTCATGTAAAGGAGCGAGGTAACGGACCCATCATGTCATGTAAAGGAGCGAGGTAACGGACCCATCATGTCATGTAAAGGAGCGAGGTAACGGACCCATCATGTCATGTAAAGGAGCGAGGTAACGGACCCATCATGTCATGTAAAGGAGCGAGGTAACGGACCCATCATGTCATGTAAAGGAGCGAGGTAACGGGCCCATCATGTCATGTAAAGGAGCGAGGTAACGGACCCATCATGTCATGTAAAGGAGCGAGGTAACGGACCCATCATGTCATGTAAAGGAGCGAGGTAACGGACCCATCATGTCATGTAAAGGAGCTAGGTAACGGACCCATCATGTCATGTAAAGGAGCGAGGTAACGGACCCATCATGTCATGTAAAGGAGCGAGGTAACGGGCCCATCATGTCATGTAAAGGAGCGAGGTAACGGACCCAACATGTCATGTAAAGGAGCGAGGTAACGGACCCATCATGTTATGTAAAGGAGCGAGGTAACGGACCCATCATGTCATGTAAAGGAGCGAGGTAACGGACCCATCATGTCATGTAAAGGAGCGAGGTAACGGACCCATCATGTCATGTAAAGGAGCGAGGTAACGGACCCATCATGTCATGTAAAGGAGCGAGGTAACGGACCCATCATGTCATGTAAAGGAGCGAGGTAACGGGCCCATCATGTCATGTAAAGGAGCGAGGTAACGGACCCATCATGTCATGTAAAGGAGCGAGGTAACGGACCCATCATGTCATGTAAAGGAGCGAGGTAACGGACCCATCATGTCATGTAAAGGAGCGAGGTAACGGACCCATCATGTCATGTAAAGGAGCGAGGTAACGGGCCCATCATGTCATGTAAAGGAGCGAGGTAACGGACCCATCATGTCATGTAAAGGAGCGAGGTAACGGACCCATCATGTCATGTAAAGGAGCGAGGTAACGGACCCATCATGTCATGTAAAGGAGCGAGGTAACGGACCCATCATGTCATGTAAAGGAGCGAGGTAACGGACCCATCATGTCATGTAAAGGAGCGAGGTAACGGGCCCATCATGTCATGTAAAGGAGCGAGGTAACGGACCCATCATGTCATGTAAAGGAGCGAGGTAACGGACCCATCATGTCATGTAAAGGAGCGAGGTAACGGACCCATCATGTCATGTAAAGGAGCGAGGTAACGGACCCATCATGTCATGTAAAGGAGCGAGGTAACGGACCCATCATGTCATGTAAAGGAGCGAGGTAACGGACCCATCATGTCATGTAAAGGAGCGAGGTAACGGACCCATCATGTCAGGTAAAGCTCGCAAAGCATCATTTAAATTTGAATTCTTAGCAATAGAATTAGATTAGTGATATTAGATGTATAGTTATCTTTCCTTACAGGAGGCAGTTATCGAATCTTCACATGAGTTCACGAGTACGATGGACTCCTCTAGTCACGGCTGCCGCCTTATTCTCATGAAGATGTACTGAGTGCGACAAAAAGAGCATCATGTTACCCAGTTACTTGTTATTTAGATCGATAGAACGGGGGAGAAAACAATATTTCTCCATAACCGAATATTCAGACACATTCGTTCTTTATTCCTGATAAGCCGTCGCTATGGTTGTTTCACAGGAAGGCACTGCACGCAAAGTCGGGTCAGAGGAGGAAGAGGAAGATGGCGCGAGTTCATCGCCGACAAGTAATGTTCAGGGTAGAGAAGAAGCAATCTACGAGGAAGGAAGCCGCTGATACCTACCCCGAATGGAGGGATATTTGTGACTGTGAGCTGTGTTACCCTCCAGTCGGGACGCACCCCATGTGTGACTGCGTCATTTGCTTTCCCCGCGACTCGTGAATGTTTTGATGATGTTTGTTTCATTTTGTAGTTTGCTATTTAACGTCCGATCCTTAGCAGACTATACCAAGGAACTGATGGTGATTTCAATCTTTTACAAACAGAAATAGAAGGAAACTAAACATGCTAAACATTTTCATGTAAAACGTAACTGGCAAAAATATTAACCCCTGGCTCCTGTTGTCATTTGTAATATAATGATCACTTACATTAACTCAAATATTATATGAATCGGAAACAAACATAAATAAATCGAACTATCAAAGCTTGTAGCTCATTCTGCGCCTTGTGACTGTTAATACTGAAATCTCTGCATCCTGGTCCTGGGCGAAAGTTTATTGGATTCCTGGTTACCCCTTACGTGCAATAAGGGTTTTATAATGGTTGTGCAGTTTGGTGGTTTCCTTGCCCGACGCTATGTAAAGTAAGCTAAATATTTAAGGTAGAGAAAGGCATTTTCAGTATTACCTTGAACTAAAAGGGCATCGATGCTCGCTGTTGTGTGCAAAGTAAGTTTTGTTTACCTTTAGGACATTACCTTAAAAATCTCGACGTTCTGCAGTTTAGTGGGTTCCTTGCTTGCCGCTATGTGTAGTGTAGGTTGCTGCATCATAGTTTCCTCTCGGCTGCCTTTCTCCGCTGGAGTCGGGTACATCAGCACGGGTAGAGTGCTATTAAACAGTTGATTATCGACCTGTGTCAGAAAAAACATGCGGCGGTCTCTCCTATGAATTGGTTCTTAGCCCCGTAATACCAAAGAGCTGCACTATTCTAGAGCAACGTCCTCTTTCTCGGACGCCGCCGGCTTCCGCTACGAGGTTATAATGCTCACCAACTAATGTAGCCTGTAGTGTAGTGTTCGTGTCTTTCTAGCACCCCCTCCCCCACCCCCGCACTTTCCCACATTCAAGTGTTGCCCCATGGGGTTGCCAACACGACGTACCTGCATTCGGCCAATGGTAGTTTCTAGCGTCTCTTGCTTAGGAGTTCGGATGTAGTCAATCTAAATATAAAAAGACAAATGTTATGACCGTTCTTCTTTTAGCAAACCAACTGAGCGATGTTTTAAACTCACATGCACAATGCAACGCGCGAGACACTGATTCAAGGTACAAAACAATCGTTCTTGTTATTTACCTCTATTTGCTCCAAAGCTCCGTAAACAAGCTCTTCCGGTAGATAGTTCACCACAGACACCCCAATACCTCCCGCCAGCCGAACCTGTATCTCGAGCTCGGGGGCCTGGGGATCAGTCTCCAGTGTACTCACGGTCGCGTGCCGCATACCGCCTTTCTGTTCCACTAGTAACCAGTCCTTCTCGGACTCAGCTTCTTCTTGAGCCTAACAAAAGGAAGTAATTTCGTGTTTAAAAAATGGAATCGATCTTTCAACTGAGTAACGCATACACGGGATGCACCAAAGATTGTTTTAAAATGATCCAGGAATGCGCTCCACAGACCTGTTGTAGACTGTCACTAATGCGCAGAGCTCGCGTCGGCCCGTCCGCGATGACCTGTACCGCCATACAGCCCGACCCGGGACGTAATTTGGATGTGGAGATACACTGCTCTATTGGGATGTGGTCATCCTTGGTGATGTTAGCCGGGCCTAACACCGCATCCACGCCTAAAAAAGAGATCTTTTTTATAGATAAAATGGAAACCAAACCATTAGCAGCAGAGCACCCGTATTCCTAGAAACCCAATCAGGCTTGCCTGAACATATACACAAATGAAAAGTATGTATTCAGGCATGTTCGACCGGTGGATCCTCGAGCATGAAAGCTTTCAGCTTTTGCCGGCTATTCACTCGATACTCACGTATTAGACATACGGGACACTCCACCTACCGTCACGAAGACCGCTGACTCCTCCACGTGACTGGACATACAGACCCGGTAATCCGCACGTCATACGTCCATCCTGATCAAACAACAAAAGGATTCTTCAATGGCCTTGTCACGTCACTAGTATTTCTTAACCTCGGTAACCTGTCTGTGAGTGTTTATGAGGCTAGTTTTAGACGTCGAACTTAATTCTTGCCGCACTAAATGTCAATTTCCCATTGTTTAGTTAGTTAGAGCTATTGTCTCGAGCTCATTTGCATTAGGAACGGCACTATCTGCCGTGCCAACGCCGCGCTACTGCCGCACTAAATTAAAATTTTGAATCCTTCCAGCGCTCCTAAAATTAGGGCTGCGGTCTTCTCCATTCACCAGACAGTCTATGTTAACCTCATAAAATCACTCTTATCGAAATTACTTGTTTTTACTGGCTAATAAACCAAGTCAATTTAGCGCGACAGAATTAAGTTCGACGTTTAAAACGGGCCTGAGTGACTTCGATAACAGTTACGGGGCGAAGTTACAGGATTATTTCTCCATATAAACACCCACCCATGTTTGGTGAGTGTTTATATTGACCTCGGTGAACGCCCATGTTTGGCGAGTGTTTATATTTACCTCGGTGAATGCCCATGTTTGGTGAGTGTTTATATTTACCTCGGTGAATGCCCATGTTTGGTGAGTGTTTATATTGACCTCGGTGAACGCCCATGTTTGGCGAGTGTTTATATTTACCTCGGTGAATGCCCATGTTTGGTGAGTGTTTATATTTACCTCGGTGAATGCCCATGTTTGCGAGTGTTTATATTTACCTCGGTGAATGCCCATGTTTGGTGAGTGTTTATATTTACCTCGGTGAATGCCCATGTTTGGCGAGTGTTTATATTTACCTCGGTGAATGCCCATGTTTGCGAGTGTTTATATTTACCTCGGTGAATGCCCATGTTTGCGAGTGTTTATATTTACCTCGGTGAATGCCCATGTTTGGCGAGTGTTTATATTTACCTCGGTGAATGCCCATGTTTGGCGAGTGTTTATATTTACCTCGGTGAATGCCCATGTTTGCGAGTGTTTCCGCCTTGTGTTGGGTTTACTCAGCACCAGTCGCACGTACTTGCCACAGGTGGGTGGGGCCAGACTGTCTATGTCCAGCACCATGCCTGTGTTACTAGACGAGGGTTTGCGGGGATCGGACAAAGGAGAAGAGCCCTCATGACGTAATAATCCACTTCCTGTCATGCGCCAAAGCTGAGAACGCTTCAGTGGCTCCTTGAAAACGGAAAGAAAGATTTATTATATAGACACGAGTGTTTTACTGGGAAATACGGCACTCGTATCTCATACGAAGCTACATCCGGGTCCTCAGTGACATATTTTCCATATCCTCACTAGTGAGGATATCGGTCAAAACAAAAGTGCTTGGAAATCAATTTTGGTTTGTCTATATAATAAAAAGATGCGCCCATTCGTAAAATATTGTTCTTGCTACTCGAAAATAAAACTCATATCTTCGCGCCACCGTGTAATACCTTCTATATATAATTATTAACAAAGAACAGAATCAGGGAAGGAAATAACAAAGTACATCTTCATCAGCACATAAACCTGTCTAGGCAATGTGATGAAATTATGCGTGAACTGCGCGAGTCTTTCAGCAACAGGAGTATGTTTCCTTGATGATTCTACACGGTATGCATCGATTAATGCACTGTCGTTTCCATATTTCAATCGCTAGAGAATCGCGATTATAAATTCGGACAACGATATTGTGTTTTGCCTGAATGACACATGTTTAAAAATGTTTCAGGAAACGAACCTTCCGTCTGAGGATGACGGCTGTGCCTTGTGGGACATCTAGCACCAGTTCCCTCTTGTCTAGAGGTGGGCCGCGGTCATTTGCTACCGGGCGGACATGGAACGAGCCACAGGTATGGCCATTAGGGCTATAAAATAAATGGTAAAAAATTAAGAGATACCAAGGATACTGCCTTGAAAAAAAGATAAAAATATCTAAGTTACAATATATTGAAATGTTATTTGCAAACGCTATACCCAGATAACAGGTAAAATCATGTTTAACGGACGGTTTGTCGTTTGGCTTTCCTAAAAATGCGTTTGTCGCCTCTCTCCAACAATTCCCTTATGCTGCTCTTCATAATGGCAGCGATTAAGGAAATATTGCCCAATGTTCATCAATACAGACAGGCCATAAGCAAAGTTACGCATTACAATCTCCTGAAATAAGTGAAAATGTTTTCTAAGAGTCCATGCCAAGTGTTTGTTCGTTTTGACTAGCTTCTCGCGCATGCGGCTAGTGAATTTACACCTACTATATCGAGCCCATTGCTCAAGTTCGGTATTTAAAAGAGCTAAATGATATGCTTAGTCATTCAAAGAGTCTTTTTCTCTTGTTGAGCTTTTTGTTCCTAAAATCACTTATTGTCACTTTAGTGTCTCCGCGCCACTTGTCACGCAAGGTACGGCACGGTGTGGTCGTAACATTGTCACGATCCTGCCCATGTTTGGTCAATAACGCAACAGCCAAAGGCTACCCTCTACTGTAGTATTTTCCTACCTAGTGAAGGTATGGGTAAATACGATATAGATGGGGTTGTAGTAGTAGAGACGCTCGCCTGACCCAAGAATGTTCATGAAGTAACGAGAGTACGAACTGCCATCGACCACTCCCAAGGAAAGCTCAGGGGGAAGGGTGGGCTCGTCCCACGAGTACGGTACTGATGACAACAACAACAACAACATGTTAGTTCAGAGTACTACTGCTGCCTTCACCTATTGTACACTTGTCGACTTATCATTGGGAGGTCTTGGAGGAACCGAGACGCCGCATGCGAAATCTCTGAGGACATTTTTATGGTGGACATGGCAGCCTGCATCCAATAGTGGGAACGCTACGTTCTGCCCTGTGCGTATGACAGCAAACACGCGATTGTTCATTCTTGCAATTTCACTCAGTGGCTTTTGGTATTGCCACCACTATCTATGATAATTGTATTATCATACGCAGCAATATTCGTGAGAGTAAAACAGCAAAACCACCAACACCAGAACGTGTCTCTATCGCGCACACAGCAAGGTGAACGAGAGCTCGCCACAAGACCCTGTTCCTCGTCACGGTGCTGTCGCTGTAAGCTTGGTTACCAGATATTATCTTACACCTTCTAGCTGGTATTCACCCAAAGAGTGACTTTCATGTCGCACTTCAGGCACACAGGATCGCGAATTCCTTGGTTAACACGTTTGTATATAGAATCGAAGAATTCAGGTACGTGTTCTTGGCCACTCTGTGCGCGCTACGACGCAAAGCCACAAGAACAATTCCCCTGATTGAACGGAACACAGACCGTATTTCGTCACTCTAGGCTTGAGTGTTGCCGTACCTGACTGTTTGGCTTGTAAGATCGTGCGCAAACGATCTTCTGTTCCTGTTTGGAAGAACTTGACAGGAACCTGCGGTACAAATAAAACAAGATATCATTTAAATTATTTGCTTGGTCAAAAGGCTATAGTCAGACGTCTGGGGCTTGTATGACAATCATGTTAATGTCCCAAATGAAAACGTTGCTCAACGTTGCTTCCCATAAGAACTCTCAATTATTGCCAGAGAACGCAACAATTTGTAGAAATAGAAATTACATTTTTTGGGGCAAGGTACGGACCGTCATGGGAAAGAAGGCCGAGTGCTGTCTGGCAAATACTAATCGTAAACTATTACAGCTTCTAGAAAGGTTAACACTGTCTGGTGGGCTAAGGCCTACTCCCTTGTCCGGGTCGTTAGGTTGAGAGTGTTTCTATAGTGCTTTACCTCTGATAAATTGTCAATCCTGTAGGGCGGTGGCATCTGAGAGGCGTCTGAGAACAACACGTGAAACGTGGCTCCCTTCAGCATGATCTCCACACGGACGAATAAAGAGCAACCATTAAGACTCCTGCCACAGAGAGAGTAAATTGAATCGTTTGGAGTTTTACAGGATACTGTCTTCATAGACAGCATTTAGTTTGGGGTAAAAAGCGCAAGTATCATATAATTTGGGGTCATCATAGTACTTTTTGTTTATTAAACTATCGGCTTACCTCATGTTAACATGGAATGAGTCGTCACGATCGACTCTAAACCCCCCTGACCATTGACAATGTGACACGTCATTTAACCTACAACATAAAGAAACAGGGCATGTTAAATGGCAGTAACTATGATAACATTGAAATACAGTTAAAAATGCCAAGTATGTAGAGTATCTATATATAACCTAGAATATAAAGAAATAGGGCTTGTTAAATGGCAGTAACTATGATAACATTGAAATACAGTTAAAAATGCCAAGTATGTAGAGTATCTATATATTAGGCTCTGACCTGATACACAAGAGTTGATCCAAGTCTGTTCTCGCCCAGTGAAACAACACAAGTGCGCCCGGCAACGCGGTCAGTGTTCCGTCTGGATTCCTAGTGGCCTGGAGACACACACAAATGAGTATCAAATATGCGATCACGATACGAGCTCATTGCTAACAGAAAACCGCACCAGGCTTTCTGAGGCAAATAAACGTAGCAACATGAACTCGAAATTAAAATGAGGATTATCATCAATTGTTAAATGGCCTTAAAATGAGGATAATCATCATTTGGGGTACATGACCATATTACTATTATCTTCGTTCTATTAAAAACCATCAATAGAACGAAGCAATGTGTATAAATGAACATGATCCAAAACAGTCCGAACAAAAAAAAAAGTCCAGCCCCTGACTCCCACCTACAACACCCTTAGCAGCGCTTGATACAAGTGTACTACTTCAACCTACAGACACGTGGGACACTTGTGCATGTCAAATAACCATGTCACCAGATTAATGATAATCCTCATTTTAAGTTCGAGACCATGTTGAACGTTAGAGGGCCATAGTATCAAATAATCCTTGTTCTTTCTTACAACAGATTCGTATGATTGTGAAACAATCGTGGCGCGTCCGTGTCATGTCCGCGCTGTAGCGGTATTGTTCTGTGCTGCGTCGATGCATTTTGATTGGTTGATCACTTATAACGCGTGATGTGATTGGCCGAATGTTCACGAGGCGAGTTTCCGTGCCGTGACCGTGCCGTGACCGTGCCGTGACCGTGCCGTGAACGTACCGTGTTCCGTGCCAATCTCGTACCCAGAGCCCGTCATCTTTTGGCCAGCGGCAAAGATTCAAGGCTCTGGAGGAATCGATTTTTTTAAAACCGGTTTGATTGTTGTATGAAAGTTCGTTACGTTTTTGACCTACCACGCATGCTCACAAATCTGATTCCCCCAGGGCCCTGAATCTTGCCGCTGGCCAAAAGATTACGGGCTCTGGGTACGAGGTTGGTTCCGTGCCCTTTCATAGTCATACGAAATCTGCTCCGTGTATATAGACCAAATCGGCTAACGGTGTTAACAACTTGTCGTCGCCCAATTCAGACCATATGATGATTCCTTTAGGTGGTTACAATTGTAAAATTGTTCTCACTCGAGCATGTGCAGAACTAAAAAATGTATCCACCCAAAGGAATCATCACAAAGTGTAAACTTTGTCTATTGCGTTACCTGGTCTCGTACGAAGTGCCTCTGGCTGAAGGCAAGCGTGTGTTCCGTCTTGTTCTCAAGTTGGTAACGCGTGGCGAAGGTGACTATACGGGTCAGACAAAACCGCCCGCGACCGAATCGGACATCAATACCAATATCATATACCCTGGAATATAAACATAAATACCGATATCATATACTACAAACATTAATACCGATATCATTCACCCTGGAATACAAACATTAATACCGATATCATATACCCTGGAATACAAACATTAATACCGATATCATATACCCTGGAATACAAACGTCAATACCGATATCATATACCATGGAATACAAACGTCAATACCGATATCATATACCCTGGAATACAAACATCAATACCGATATCATATACCATGGAATACAAACGTCAATACCGATATCATATACCATGGAATACAAACGTCAATACCGATATCATATACCATGGAATACAAACGTCAATACCGATATCATATACCCTGGAATACAAACATCAATACCGATATCATATACCCTGGAATACAAACATCAATACCGATATCATATACCATGGAATACAAACGTCAATACCGATATCATATACCATGGAATACAAACATCAATACCGATATCATATACCCTGGAATACAAACATCAATACCGATATCATCAAATCGCAGCATTTTGACAGCATACTTGTCTGTTTCGCCTCGAATCGCATTAATTTTAACGCGAGGAGCGTCCAATTGAAATCTGAGCGTGCCTCTTTTTTTGGCGCGCGCGGAGCACACAGGAAACCCATAATATAAATAATATTCCTGAGGCTTTAGCCTAAGTTACGCATTTGAAGATTACGAACTCTACTTTCTATTTCTTTTCTGTGAAAAAAATGATGGATTGAATGGCTGATTGCATTTTTAAACCGCACCGGGGGGGTTGAGGACCTCTTTTAAACAGACCCCCTCCCCTGGAATTTCCACTCGTGAAACAGACCCCCTCCCCTGGAATTTCCAACCTCATAAAGGACCCCCTCCCCTGGAATTTCCATTTTTTCTGGCAAAATACCCCTGGAAAATCTATTTTTGGCTAATATGTCCCTGGAAAGTCACCTTTTTTACCCCTCCCCCCTGGAATTTCCAGTCTCCAGACACACCCCCTCCCGTGGAATTTCCAGAGTCCAAAACAACCCCCCCTGGAAAATTTCCATAGGTCCTCAACCCCCCCTGTGCGGATTAAAAATGCAATCAGCCAATGTACAGCCGGTATTAAAATAATATCAAGTAAGTGCTACGACTGCCCTGATTTCAAATGTATGGAAGCTTGATTGTAAAACTGGAAGGCAGCCAGCCCAGTTAGTAGCAGGTGCTGTTTTCGTCACAAGGTGACGGGCTCTTTTCTGGTGGTTTGTTTCCTACTCTATTGCGTGACCTTGTTTCCAGGAAGTCTTTGCGGGATAATAATTTTGACATTTTGGCGCCTCAAAAAGTCCGTTCGAATAACAAAATCGACCCAATGAATTCTCTGCAAACTTGCTGTGATTGTTATCAGCTACTCAGGGATTAGTGTGAGGGGTGCCATACTAAAAGTTTAGATCAAGCAACACGACTGATGGCTGCTAATTATAAACAAGGGCGTGGTTATTACGTTGCTATAATAACTCCGATCACAACAAAATACACATGACAATAAAGTTCAAACCCTTCAGGGTAACCATGTGAAAGCTCAGACCGGTATAAGTTTTTGAGCTTGAACAGCAGGCATACAAAGTTTGGTGGTAGAGGGCAGAAAAAATTGTCGGCAGCCTTAAAAGCAGACGAAATGCCAACTACTTTGCCAAAAGACCACTTGAACCTTTTCCCATGCCTTAAACGCAAATAGCTTTCCAAGTTTCATATAAGTACTGCATACTGAATTAGAGAAACGGTTTCTTGGTAAGGCAAAAGGACGAAAAGCCTTCAGGTCGCAACGTTTGTAAATGAAAATTGAAATGCAATAATGAATTCCCACCAAATATTGAGGTGCGTGGCATTTGAAAACCGTCTCACAGTGAAGTATAGCTCGAGAAGAAACAGAACTTTCACTACAGAGCCCACAGTAACCCAGAAATACCTAACACAGTTCAGAAGGAAGGCAGTACTACACGCTTGCCTAAAATTTAACCTAAAATCTAACAACAAAGCGAATGTATTTTTTGGTTTCAAAGTTGCTCGGATTCTGACGTCTTGGTATACCAAAGCGCAATGAAGCGTACTAACGAACAATAAGATATAAACGCGCATACCATTTCTTAGCAGTGTTTAATCGCACGCGACGCTCGCTAAATCCGCAGCTTGCTTGTACGTGTAACACTACCCTCCGACTGGCCGTCCCGCCAATAGATAAGCCTGTGTCACCCGCCGCCGCCGACACTTTGCGTCGCGCTCTGGAACAGAAATATGCGCTGACAGGGGTCAAGACATGAGTCTTGCATTTCTTTTAAAAAACATGTGAACTGTTATTAGAAAACTACGTTCTAGAATAGAATCATTCATCTAGTTGTAAAACTAGTTTATTGCAAGTTGGACATACTTGTCTGGTCGGCCATTGGCTTGTCTGGCGTGGACTCGGTTGAACTCCCTCGGAGTGTCAAGCGAGAATGGGCTGCACCTACATAGATAGCAAAATACGTAATAAGAAGAATTTGTATGATCAGATTTTATACAAAGAATTTCACATTTGACTAACTATCAGAAATAGAGAACAACTGTCCTTACCACACAGGTTTGCCACTCCTAGCGTGATATGCCTTGCCAATGCGCATCTGGCACCTGGAAGAGAGGAGAATGGTGAAATCAGTTCACCCTTTATTTGTGAGGCTTCTTGCTCGTCTTCTTGCTCGTCTTCTTGCTCGTCGAGCTACCAAGCCAGCTCGTGAGCTCTGATGCCCTTCCCTCGCATATGTTCCGTACAAACACCACCCGCGTGGGTCCTTCCCAATGGGTCTACCTGAAGCAACACCGTAGCGGTTGGCCTACCTCCCCGGCGAGTCTCTGTCGATAAAACTGAAGAGTACAGGTGTAAGACTTCGCGCCATCTCATGCTCATCAAACTGGCCTGCCATCTCATGCGATATCCCTTCTTGCTTGAAGATAAGCGGGATTCCTGTGTTATTCACCATCCAGTATGGGGCGTAGATAGAGATCTGAAGGAAGATGTGAAAGATGAAAGTGGTTAACGCAAGCTCCAAAAGGATAACAGCTAAGATGCAAACATTTGTCATCTACAGAAGAAATCAGCTATTTGGTTTTCAATGAGACCTGCGCTGCCTATAGCATAAAAACAAAAGACACGAAAGAAAAGGGGCACAGAACATACTCCAAACGGTAAGATATAATTAATAACAGCCAGAAATGAGCCAGCTGCTGATTAAATCATTGGGATGAGCTTTTTTTAACGCGCCGATACATAAGCAACTACTTGCTGCTAGGTAACGAAACCTCTAGGTAAAAACTACTTGCGGTTATGTAACGAAATCTCTGGGTAAAAACTACTTGCTGTTATATAACAAAACTTCTAGGTAGCAACTTCTTGCTGTTATGTAACGAAACCTCTGGGCAAAAACTACTTGTTGTTATGTAACGAAACCTCTGGGTAAAAACTACTTGCTGTTATGTAACGACACCTCTGGGTAAAAACTACTTGCTGTTA
This sequence comes from Scolanthus callimorphus, assembly GCA_033964015.1. NCBI lineage: Eukaryota > Metazoa > Cnidaria > Anthozoa > Actiniaria > Edwardsiidae > Scolanthus > Scolanthus callimorphus. Next base: position 19,797,958 of record CM066918.1, read on the forward strand.
TGTAACGAAACCTCTGGGTAAAACTCAGCTCTTAAAAAAACTAACTTTGCTTCTGTTATGCACAAAAAGTTAGCAGTGAGGCATATCGCGGCTAACAAGAAAGAATAACAGAACAAACAAGGCAAAATAATGAATGTTCCTCGCCATACACCATATCACACATGGACAATTGCCATTGTTGTTCTTACCCTCAGCGCTCCTCCTGGACGGACATTCACCAGCACGTTAAGAATAAGTGACCGCCTCTTACTGTCTTGTAGTTCTACGAACGCCACGGGGTGTTCAGCAAGGTTGCCCCGTTTGTTAATCCTCACGTTATCGCAGTAAGTGAAGTTCTCAATACTGAAGCCAAGGTCAAAGGACTTGTCTGGGTCGGCCTGTACAAAATACGCATACAATTAATTCTTACTCGGGTTGGTCCACTTATGATACGTTAAGCAGACATGAAAATGAAGGCGCTACCATCCAGTAATTTCTAAATAAACCCCTTCTTGCGGCTGTAATATCGACGGATAATGTCCAAGGATGAGAAATGGTACGAAAAATGAACAGTTGGCCGAGAAGCGAAGCTTCAGGGGGCAACTGTGAAATTTTGAGGACCATTTTTCATCCGCGGACATTATCCGCCGATATTGCAGCAAGCCAAGAAGGGGTTTACTTATTTTATATCCCAGCGAGCTGAAAAACTTGAGAGAGAGAAAAAAACAGTGTGAGAAAACCACTAAACTGCAGTATGGCGCGAAAAGACAAATCTTAAGCGGTGATCAGATATTTTTATTCGAGATGTGATTGGTTGGCATAAAAACTGTCAATCAAGCCTCAACGTGGGGCTAGAAGAAATCCGAGCGAATTCACAGCACAAATTTACAACGTACAAGTTCTAGTGCTTTCCCGAGTGCTTTTCTACATAAATCTAGCCCAAAATTCGGGTTTTCAGGTCTGAATCCTTGCCGGAATGTTTATTAATTGTTCTGCTGTGAACTGAAGTAGAAATTACAGCCGTGAAATGCAGAGAAACATTGGAAACATTTAGCGCTGCTAGTCGGCTTGCTGAACTACACTCGAAGTGGTTGAATTTTGGTTGAGCTGGTTGTAAGTTGTTTTTCTCTTTGCAAAGCTACGACAAAAAATGGTAAGTTAAAACAACACTTATCGTCATTTTGCTTATTTTCGTTTAGTTCTTTCATTTTTTTCGCTTTCATTTTGTTTAACTTGGATTGAAACAACAACAACTTTCTTACCACTGAAAACGTTCACGGCGTATTTAGTTGACTTTTTTGTGTTTACCGGTGTCGCCTCAGCCACTTATTTCCGTATTTTATCAGCATTCTTAGATAAAAACCTTGGTTGCTTGTTTTCCCTTATTTTTTTAACAAAACATATCCAGTTTTTGCTTAAAACTTTTCTCTCAGGACGGATATCACTTCCGGCATACAATATCGTCTGATATCTGTCATGTGAAAATGTACCACGTGATACGTGTCGACCAATGAGCGCGCGTTGAAATTGATCACTGGGATATAACTCAGTATACCTACCTAACTGTAAAGGACAGCAACTAACGTCAGTTACCTTGGTCCGTGCTACTCTATTTGCGGACACTTAAGATCAGTTTATTTGAGGCTAATTACGAGATACCTTTCGTCCCCGATAGCTGAAGGAAGTTGGAATCAGCACTTACCGAATATAGGGGCATGGAACGACCGGCCTTGATGGTTCCACGAACACCTACACTCTTGACTTGATAGCTGAGATCGCAGGGAAGCAGATTAAGTAGCACAACAGGGGCCAATATCGATATGGTGTGCGCTGGGTGGGGCATCGATCGTAAGGTGCTCGATTGAGGGGGCACTTCACGCATAACTTCATCTTCGGGGTAACCTTCACGGCGCACGGCAGTACAAAACCTGGCAAAAGGACAAATAAAACATGTCGCAACTGAATAATTAAGTGGTTTAAAATGAATTCAGCGTGACTATTCCTCCCAGTTCCAGTGCCCCGATGTAACGTGGTTAATTAAAGTGTCGTTACCTGAACTTCTTGTCACTACCCAGTGAGTGGCACTCCCTGGCATATCCTACGATGGTATGAGGGCGGGCAAGACCCCTCCACTCTAGGGGTTGCGACGAGAACCCCACACCTACCCCACGAGGACGCGCATAGATTTTCCACGAAACAGCTCGTAAGGGGATGGCCATGCTCTTTTGAGGGTCAATGGCGGGAAGCACAGTGGAACCTAAAAACAAAGAGAAAACCAGCAATTTTTCGTTAGTCAACCAGACAAAATTATAGGGAAACGATCAATCGTACACTTGTGTTAATGGACGATTCCAGTGATACATGCTCTCTCTCTCTTCTTTAGACATGCTCTTGCAATGAAAAAAAAGTACCAGGATGCAACGCGCGCAAACTAGCCACTTGGTTAAATGCAACAAAACTACCGACATGCAGCACGCACATTTATTATAGCGAGAACCGTCCATTGCCGGGCTGTATATTCAAAGAGGTAGAAAAATATAGTCACAATTGTAGATGGAAACACTATCTACGCTCATCTCTGCAAATATTGCATTGTCTGTCTATATCAGGCCAGGTTCCGTGCCGTGACACAGTCATGCGAAATCTGCTCTAATAAGGCTAGTTGTGTATTTAAACCAAAGAACAGACATCATTGATGACTAACATGGCATTTCTTTCTAAAAAGGGGACGCAGCAGTTTTGTGACTTAGAAGAGATGTCCTGTTTTTGCCTACACTTAATAAGTGGTACTTTTTTCATAAATATGCCTCGTCAAGCCAATGAGGTGTCTTTCATTTTTCCCTTAAAAATGCACTCTTCTGATGTTGGCTAAGCGATGCCTACTAAATGAGGACCTTTCGTGATCACGAGACAGGCTTACCGTGATAGGACGTGGGTCCCTGGAGCTTGATTTCAACTGGTAAATCTGTCTTGTTCATGACATTCAGCGCGGATTGAACAGTAACCACCTTGCGCGCGCCACCTTCTAGTGTGACATTAAACACGATACGACCGGGTTGGATATCACTGGCCTAGACGGTCACAAGAGAGGGGCAATAAGTAATAAGGTCACAAGAGAGGGGCAATGATTAATAAGGTCACAAGAGGGGGGCAATGATCAATAACGTCACAAGAGGGGGCAATGATCAATAAGGTCACAAGAGAGGGGCAATGATCAATAAGGTCACAATAGAGGGGCAATAAGTAATAAGGTCACAAGAGAGGGGCAATGATCAATAAGGTCACAAGAGAGGGACAATGAGTAATAAGGTCACAAGAGAGGGGCAATGATCAATAAGGTCACAAGAGAGGCGCAATGATCAATAAGGTCACAAGAGAGGGGCAATGAGTAATAAGGTCACAAGAGAGGGGCAATGATCAATAAGGTCACAAGAGAGGCGCAATGATTAATAAGGTCACAAGAGAGGGGCAATGATTAATAAGGTCACAAGAGAGGGGCAATGATTAATAAGCACACCGTTGTAGCACATCGTTGTATACTGTGCCTAATATCGATGTTAGATCTGTATACACCTAATTCCGTCAATGATGCTATACGATTCTTTGCTTGAGTGGACACCGAACAAAAACGCTCCACGACCAAGTCCGAAGCGACCCTTTCGGAAAATGTTGTAAGCAGAAGAGAATCACAATAAAACTATCATAATTTGGTATAAAAACATCAGATGTCTGGTAGCCATAACAATCTTGATGCACTTCCTTGCCTACTAGAAAACTTCAACGCGGCCGTAAAACAAAAAGGCTACAGCGCTACCCACCACAGGGTTCCTGTTAATTGCTTGCGGCTGGGCCTGTCTGAAGAACGTGCCAACACGGTCCACGGAAATTGGGGATACTGGTTCCCAGCCCTCCACTTGCACCACTATCTGATGGACAATGAAATCGTGCGTTTCCTGCAAAAGGAATTGCGTATTAGGATTTGATCAAGATCACAGGTCGAAAGGAACAAACATAATTCACGAGCTTGCTATGAAAACGCAAAACAGCTATCAGAAAGGTATTCAAATTTCTAAGAACGCAAACAAAATTCGCAAAGTTTTTAAAAAACGGGGAAAACAAGAGTTGAAGTGAGTGTTCTGACCACTCCTTAATACATTACTCAAGTATCCTTTCGCCCCTAAAAGTATGGAAACGTGGGGGAGCCCTTAGCTGACCTTGTGTCTCATCTTATCACGGCCACTGAACTCGAAGGGAATCTCCTCGCCCGATGCCACTTCTCTCCACTCGGACATCTTGTCTTGTCCTGAGTGCGGCGCCAGCTTCAATCCCGTGCTAGTAATGATGACCCGAGAGGGGGTAGTAGTGGTGGTTATGGTACGGAAAACCAGCAAGCAGCCTGGAATAGAAAAAATATTAATCGAAAACAAAGACTTTTATGGGGGGGAGGGAGGATTTCGAATGTGAAGGTCTCGTGTCCTGGTCGCGTCAATAGGACAATTGGAGGGCATATAGTTTATTTGTGTCCCTCGTAGCATCATTTGCACCCTCGCAAGTCAGTGTTGCTTTGTGAGTGTATTTGGTGACTCAATACAAATGCGTTACAGAAGGTTAGATCCCCTTCCGTGTACTATATGTTTTTAATGTCCCTATAAATGTACTCTGAGAGAAAGCCTGATGACAAAGGGGAATTCTTACTGACCAGTGTTGTTTCTGATGGCGTACGGGACGAAAGGTGCCCTCCTGCGATGCTGTAGAGACCCGACGGAACCTAACGAGGTGTTAGATTCTGGTCTTTTAACAGGACTTTCAGTGCTTTCCACACTAACGCTCCGACTGAAGCTCTCATCTCTGCTCCCCGTCTCCCCTACTGAGGTACTAGATGAGGAAGGGGCGACCGCGGTAGAGGTGCTGATGGGGGCGGCAGGGGTAGGGGTAGCAGAGGGCGTTGTGCTGTCCCCGTACAGGTCTTCAGTCCAGCTCATTAGGGTGTGTCGGATCATGTTGATGAGGGTGGTTGTAACGGTGATATCCAGGCGGTCAGGTGCTACAAATATACGTAATAGACGCCGTTAACAACATGAGTATACAACACAATAATAATAGTGGAATTGTTGTTTCTCAATATGACTAATGATCTCCCATAAAGGAGAAAATAGGCCATTTGCACTAACTGGGTCACGTGACCAAATCCCATACATTCTGAATAAAATCTTGAACATTTAACTCGCTGCCATTTGCTCAAACTTAGAGATTTTAAGCTGAAACTTGAGTTTTCGACTAATATCAATTGGTTCTTTGTATTTCTGGAATTGATTTTGACAAAACATATCGTTAAGAGGTAGTTGGGGTCACGTGACCCGGTTAGTGCAAATGGCCTATTGCATTGTGGCAAAACAAGGAGAGAGTATTCAACACAGCCATCACGTACCATCCAACTTGACTAAAAAGCGTTTGGGAGTCTTCTTAGTCCTTTGTTGCTGTTGCCAATGTAGCTGGCATCTAAAACAGAACAACAAAGTATTACACGTAGTACTAGCTATAGATATACCCTGCGCAAATCTTGGTTGCTAAGGAAAGGAAACTATCCAAGAAGTAGCCGATCCCTTTATCTTTATTGTACCGGGGAAACAGAAGAGTCCTTAAGCGAACTCGATCGGGATCACGTAGCTCAGTAGACTGCGCGCCGCCGGGAAAATTTACTGCGAAACAACGGCTGATCGCTCAAGCACGCTAGTGAGAAAAAACATAATGCATTTTTATTGGCTGTTGTGGCAACTTGCATCTAATACACACGTGATTGGATGAGAGGTTGTTACGTCATGTGACCGTCTGATGGGAGCCAGGAAGTGAAACGAATAACAAGCAAACATGGTTAAAGTATAATTTCTCGCCATTTGTCAACTTTGTATCGTCGTAATGCTCCCCCCAAAAAAACATCCTTTGGAAGTAACATGACTCAAATGGTAGTTTTGACACGACCTGGCAGTGGTGACATGAGTAAGCACCCGGGTGTCTACAACAAACGATTTCCTTTTCTTTCGCAGACGGACTTTACCGTCCGTGGTAGGGTTCCGGCTGACGCAGGCTAATAGCTCAGCAACCAACACCTTTTCTGCGCTCGTCGTCTTTGCCGTTCTGCGTTGTCGATTACGGCGTTAGCGTAGTAGAACACGTAGTGTTACTGTGAATGCCGAGTACAGAGCGCAATGAAAATTCCACTTTGTTGAAGTCTTGCTCAAGGATCCTGTTATCATACTAACCTCCAGGGTTCGATCCAAGGCTCCCAGCCTGACACGTTCCTGTTGTAATACTCGACAATCAGAGTACCGTGCGCTGCACCATCGCCAGTGGCTTGTAAGTCATGCCAGAAATACATGTCTGAAAATGAACAACAAACAGGTGGCACGGATTACATACAAGTTGTTAAACATTTTTGTATTGCCTCAAGAACGTAGACAAGAAAGAAGCATCCGAGAAACAAGCGCTCTTCACTTACTCTGTGCACTAATCTCGATAAGTGGCACATCAGTATCACCACAGTCGTCAATCAGGCAGATACACACGGACCCGGCACGAACCTAAAACAAAACGCAAATGAAGAAGTCAATTGGATGCGCAAGAGTGTTTGCTATTAAAGTATGGAGCCGTGTATGAGTGTTTGCTATTACAGGAAATAAAGGATTGAGTCGAGCTGACAGCATGCCACTCCTGCGTACCTCGAATCCGGCGAACTGCCATCCGCCATGATCAGCCTTGGCCGGGACAATGGGCCTAGCATTCTCTAGCAGCCAAGTCGCCGAGGCTTCGAGTCGGCCAGATGTGGCATTGAGGGCTCGGATACAGTCCTTCTCCTCAAATCCGAGCTCCACTAAGCGCTTGATGAGGGAAGCTGGAAATAAGAAATATAAGCCGTGCTTGGTAATTTTAGTTTATTTGAAGAATTAGCAGTAGCAACGACAAAACATCAACAGCAGCATAGCTAGTGATGATAGCTAGTGATGCTCTCACGCAAGGCAAACCCCATGATCCCCGCTTTATTTACTTGGTATTTTTCTAACAGCGTCTCAAGTTTTCAGTGATAAGTATGTAAATAAGCACAGCCCAGTCTTACCATCAAAATCATGTTCCGGCATTTCTGGTTTGGGTTTGGCGTCCGTTTTCATGGCCTTGTTGAGTTGCTTGGTGAGCGATTCGAAGATACTCAGATACAGCTTGTAGTCGTTATATGAGATCCTCATATTCAACGACGAATGGAGATATATCTGTAAAACAACAGATGTATGTCATTTATATATCGATGTCGTATTTCGTAAAGTGAATAACATATTTTTGTAACTTATGCCCGAGCACGATAGTACCGTATTTCTCACTTTCATTGAATCTTTAACAACTGACCACCAGCAGGGAAAACTCGGGTCGCAGAAATGCGTGCAAACAAGAGGCTTTGCGTTGCCACTTCATGATTCGAAATAAGAATCGCTTTGGTGACTGTATCGATCGCAATTTCAAGCAGTATAGAGATGTTTAGTGTTATGTGTCGATACTCTGTATTCAGTTATAAACTGTAGAGCTACACATACCTCCACACTGGGCAGTTGTTCTTCCGTAATCTCCAGTAAACCCACAGTACGCCTGCCAAGCTGTCGCCGTGCGTTATTGAGGTCGATAAGTGCCGCGGTTGGATCAATAATGGACTGAGCTGTCTCCTCCTCGCATGAGAACACACACGAGAACATTTCCAAGTTCTGGATACTGCACGACAACCACTTTTGGGTCTGGAGATGAGGTCGCCATGCGAGTACTGCTGTTAACTGAAGGATCAAGACATATATATAGTTGTCAAGGGCAGCCCTTATGGGTACTCTCGTATGGGAACAGAACAGACCGCGTCTCACAAGGGGGACCCTGAAAAGGGGACTAGTAAGGGCTTTTATGAAGAAGGAGAAGAGAATCTAAGACCCCGTCCACACGATTGCGTTTTCGTTTCAAAACGCAACTTTTTTGTTACGGATACGGCTATCGTCCACACGTATACGATGAAAACGATTACCAAAAACGCTACTTTTTGAAAACGCTATCCAGAGTGGATTTTTTGAAATATATACGATACCGATACCGTAGCGTATTCTTGTGGACGCCTGGAAACGGAACTTTCCGAAAACGATGACGTCAGATTCTCCGTCTCAGTTCTTTGCGCGGAATACGGCTTTTTAGCGTTTTCAAAACACTACAGCGTTTCGTGTGGACGGGCAGAAACGATTTGAAAACGCAATCATGTGGACGGGGTCTAAAGAAAAACGACAATGACCAACATGGGCCAGTGAGCCTTGATGAGAACAAATTAGGATTGTTATCTATATACCTAACATTAGGGAGTAGAACAAACGACGTGTCATAGAAAGCGACTCATTCTGTGAGGCCTCAGACAGCCGCCATTTTGCAGCCTAGATAAACATCGAATCAGAGAAAGCACCCATTCATCGGCTGATGCAGGATATGTAATACAACATATTCCACTGAATTCGAAAATTTTATCTACAGATGATTATTTCGAGATTTTCACAAGTACTTTGTGTTCTAATATCGAATGAAAACTATAACAAAAGAGCGACTGACTTGAGCTCTTGAATGTGGATGTGTTTACCTTCAATACGACAGCGTTAGTGTCAAAGGTCTTTAAACTTTCCAGTACCACAAACTCCGTCCCCGAGATGTTCACCTTTAACTCAAAGGTCTTCTGTTCCTGCGCTTGCGCATTAGCGAGCTCTACTTTGGTAACCACGCCTGTCTGCGAAGGCGAGGAAGGCTGGTGCATAGTTTGACTGTTTCCAGGCTGTGGTTCTTCATCTGTGGATGGACTCTGATCTTTGGAATCTGAGTAACAGGTATGAAAACCAATAAGCAATTACGCAGAGGAATGATACCTTTCACATGTTTTAAAACTGTCTCGCGGCTCTTTGAAGTTCGTTAAATCGGCTTTATATACATGGACAGAATGAGTCACGTTAAGTAAAATAAAGGCAAGGACAAACATACCATGGATTGCACGTCATTTGGGGGCCGCACTATTACACACGTAATAAAATGTTGATGACATAGATACAGCATTGCCATATATAGAATACGCAATATATACCGGTGAAGTGAGACAATTCTTACCAGCCTGAAACATTTTGCACATGATGAAGTTGTACGTGTCGATCAGATAGTCTAGGATCATGACAATGCGGCTGTGATTGAACAGGAAGGTCATCAGGGTCTTCTTCATGGTGTCGCGGTAGTGAACCTCGAACTGTAGCGAGTCTGCAGACTCTCGAGCTGAGGCGGAGTTCCTCTGAGGCAACAGGATCTCATTAAACACGCATGGGTCGCATTCGTCCATTTCTGTTGGGAATTAAGAGATGTAAAAGTGTTTAGGAGTACGGTTCACCTTCACTGGAGGTTTTATGGGTGATTCTCCAAAAACCTTTTTCTCGGAATATCTTTTGTTTGGCTATTCTAGAGCACATAGAGTATTAGAAAGTTCATATTTTACATTCATTTTGCCGAGCCCACCCCTTAAGGTGAACCGTATCCCTAACCCTAGGTCATAACAGAATAGGGTAATGCAAATAGGGAAATGCTCCAAAAAAGTGAATTCATGTGTTAACGTTCCATACCTCTTGTATCTTCGAATATAACTTCCGTGGAGACGAGATCAATTGTCTTGGACCAATCGGAGAAGGTCTCGAATACGAACGTGGACTTGATAAAGTCAATCCTGGCTAGGGAGGGGAGAGGTTCATTTGACGCCTGTTCTGGGTGTTCAAATAACTGCACGGGTAGGAGCTCGAGGCTGACATTCACGAGAGCAATGGTCATCTGCAGGGTCGTCCACACGTCTTCATTCTCGGGAAGCTTAAAAAATACGGAACATTTTGTAAGAAAACAAAACATCATTTTAGCCTTTTTATCAAATATCATCTCCATACGAAACAATGACCAACAGGTCAATGCAGAAAACGTCTAAACCTGGAACTTACTGGTCCCAGTGGGTCCTGAAGGAAAGAAGAAGGTCTTTCGAACTCTTCCAGTTGTTCACCAAAGTTCTCACCCAGTAGTCCGAGAATAAGGCAGTACTGAGAGTAGTCCAAACTTGCCGACAGTGATGACAGACGTCCGCTGAACAGAAAGTCCGGGACTTTGGGGAAAAAATCATAAAAAGGTTAGTTGCCGACATACTAATTAGCGCTGTTCCACCTCCCAGCAACTGTAATTTAGTAAGAATTGTACAGGCAGGGTTCGTACGCTTTCTGAATGACAGAAATCCAGAAGTTTCCAGGAGGTCTTTATTTTTTATAGTTTATATGGGGCAGAAATGTCCCTCTCCAAAAAACATACATACTTTTAAGGAAGCTGCTTGACCGATCTACGGCACTTTACATAGTTTCCTTTCTCGCTCTTGTTCACGAAAGTGACTTATTCAGCCACATTTGAGTTAAAACTGTTTTCCAGGAGTTTCCAGAATTTTCCTTAACATTCCAGGACTTTCAAGGACTTTCCAGGAAGGAAATGAAAATCCAGGATTTCCAGGACCCGTAAAACCCAATCTACCTGCTCGACTGAATGCCCAATCAAGATTTCGCTCCACTTGAAGATTTAGCCGGCATTTCTCCTTCATCAGTTTGACTCCCTAATAAATAACAAACACCACAGTTAAGGGTAAGGATCAAAATGACGATCCTGGTAAGAATGACTGATGCGCGTTCGCTCTATTTGTTCTGAGCAGCTTTCGTATGCATTGAATTCAATGGTGCTGTAGAAAGGACGCTCTTAGAACTTAGCGACAGATATAATCATCATCATCATCAGTTGTCCCACTTGGCTCATTTCTGGCCTTGGGGTTATTGGTAATATCTGCTCTAGCAGTTGCGTGAAGCCTGTCTTCGTCATCATCATTTGCCTGAGAGCTATCCACACCAAGGATCGTTGACAGTTGGAGTCATTACTTTCGATTTTGCCTACAAATCTCAACAGAAATAAATCTCAAGGATACTGGCCATGCACATTAATCAACAATTGAAATCGTATCATACATGTCTAGCGTAGCTGAACGAAAATGTGCTCATTTCCCCAGGTACACGGACGGCAGTGAACAGATCCATGTCAACAAGATCTATCACCATACAGTCAAGCAAACAGATGTGGCTGTTCTTCTGTTGACCAACATCTGAAATCCAAAAGGAACTTTTAATATTTGCATCACACTATTTAAAATATTTGCGGCAAATATCACTAGACGCGAGCATCTACATGCTTTAAATCATTTTAAAGTGGATGCTAGCTATTTTCATTTTACATCCATATCAGGGCTGTGAAGATTCTTAGAAGACCGTTGAACAAATTACTTGACCATGACCTACAAAAACCATTAGGAACATGTTTTAGCTACCTGATGCGGTCCGCTGCCTTTTTGCCAGAGAATTCGCAATGGTACCAGCCGTCTCCTCCCAGAGAAAGCTATTCCTGAGCGTCAGATCACCCAGGTCTGCTACCAGCATATGAGAAGAACGCGAGGAGCGAGGGATCAGGATCACGGGACTACCTGCTTCGATGTCCAGTGACACGCGAGAGCCACGCCCTAACATCCAAGCCACCTATACCGAACAAGACCACACAGGCGTTATTCCACTCAACCTTCCCATCCTGCACTGCATTCACATAAAACGTTTTTCTGTAGCATGGTATAAAATAATTAAACGTGGCATACTGCATATTTCGTAGCGTACAATACCAGTAAATACAAGTGACGCGTGGGATCTATGGGATATTCTGTAGTATGCCACTCGAAAGCATTGTAAAACTAGTATGTATTCACCTTTCACGACCACTCCACTTCACGTTCAGCTCTCAAAGTAAAAGACACTTTGAAATAGACACTGTTGCAACTTACCGCATTCCCCGCATCTTCTGCCCTCATCCTCCCGAGCACTTCCTGTAGCTGGAGGAAGTGCTGGAAGAACGCTACTAGTTCTGTCTGGAATCGTTTGGTGTGCACGTACTGGACGGACGACATACGTAACGTCAGACTCATGTCGTCTTCACGGGTAAGGTTAGGATCAGGTACACCGTACCTGCCAAATTGGCAACAACAGATATGACTTAAAAGTTTACAAAGTCAGGAAATAAGTTTACAAAGAAATACGCTTTTTAAGGCAAGGCTGCCCTAGAATAACTGTGGGAAGATAATCTAGGTAGGGCACTCGAACATTAAATACTTTGACTTAGTGAGGGAGGAACATTCATATACATACATCTTAACATTCAAAACAGACTTTCAACTTTGACTCAACACGGCGTTCATTACCAAATAAAGTAAAGTAGAACATTCTTTGTTTGTTACGGCACTTACATTTTACCTACCTGAATGTCTACAAAAACAGCATTAAAATGTTCTGGTCTCACAAACAGAATACAAAATCGTTCGCTGAATACAAACTCGTTCGCTTACTTGAAGTATTTGAAACTAAGCGCTTCTTCTCCACAAGTCTTGAATCTACAAATTTAGACAAACAAAAAATTCATTGCAACAAACGGGAGCAAGTTTAAACAACAGTCACTTCTCTGAGGCAGTTTGTCTTAACAATATTGCGCGTCATAAGAGTTGCGATGGTCTATTGAATCTAAATCGCGACAACTTTCCCAAATGACCCGATGGTATACTTTCAATCTATTCTTTGCTTTCTCTTTCTCCCACGGAAACGCTTGCTACGCAGGCTATACCGATGGAAATGGATAATTTATTTAATAATTTATTTATATAACTTTATGTTTTCCTGACAATGCCGGCAAATGGCGTCTAAGCGAGAGACTTTGAATTAAAGCTTACTTCTCTCTGTACAAAGTCCCTTGTGGTGACATATCGGTGAGTGAGATGGTGGTCAGTCTGCCCTCGGCGTCTATATTCCCCTCCCGCATGCTAACATAGCAACTGAGACCAGTCACCTTGGCCTTAGCCAGGGGGTAACGTGACTTGTTCATGGTTAGCGTCAGCGAGGTCACGTTGATATCAAATTCGGTGTTTACAGGCTCGTCAGCATCTGATAGAACATCTACGGGAGATGAATCAGGTGGAGTATATTATAAATACATGAATTTGCTCACAGACGAGATGGCCGTAAAATTAGTTTCATTTCGAAATGGCATAAAGCGGATTTCACGACTGTAGTGAAACCAATCGCAAAGTAATTACACCACTTCTGAATAAAACCTATAGGAGTAATTACAAAGTAATTACTCACGACAGTCATCTGAAATCCGCTCTATATATAATTAAAGCGACATGTCACCGACAGCATGAACATTTGAACATCACCGATTATATGAAGTAGGAGTGCAAAGATAGTCGCGGATTCAAATTACAGATTACAAGATAGAAAATTTTAGTTTTTTTAAATCGGTCTGCCTAAACATTTTTCTGGAAAAATTCAATATTCAATCGCTCAAATCTCAGCAACCTTTTATTGGAATCCCCTGACATTTTTTCCATACTGCTTCCTTTGGAGTAACTCGACTATTATAAAAAAAACAGCCAGACATATTTTTCCATACCAAGCGACGTTTCTCCCACTCCCAAGTCGTTAAATCCTCGGGGTGCCTGTGGCGAGAGAGGACTAGAGGGCTGCGACGGGGTAGGCTGAGGGACTCCAATGCCAAAGAATTCGAATACAAGAACCCAGGTTTGTAGGTTGATGACAGTATCTAGAGCGTTGAAGTCTATCTTGACAAAGCGGTTGATCTATAAAGCAAACATGCATCATATGATATTTTTTACATCCCTAAGCATTAAAGTGCATATCACCCCTATGTGACGCACGTTTTATGGACGACTTGTCTTTGAAGTTCGAGCAATTTTGTAAACAAGCGGTCAAAAATGAGGTTACAGAAAAGTATAAGACCTATTGACTAGATTTTAGTATCTTTTGAAAGGAGAGAATATAGGCAATGACTCGGTATTAGGCCACGAAGAAATGTCAAAGAAAACACTAAAAAAACAATTTTGAACGCGTACCCGTGATATGCACTTTAATAGCAACAGCTCTATTGTTTCTATATATGACAGACTTATCCATGGACTTTCCATCCCAAACTAACAGCATGTAGCAGTTATATCGGTACACTGTCCTGTCATCAAAAAAGCCCGTAAGCCATTAGCATCGGCAGCTCCCGAGGCGATTTGTATTGGATCTGAAGAATTATTTTCAGTGCATCTGCTCACGGGATGACTGGCAAACACTGGACGAGTGAGATAGCAGTCATAGTGTCCCTAACTTCTTCCTTCATTTTCTAAAATCTTTTTCCGACGATTTGATTGGAAAAAGAATGGAGGAATACCGATGGGTATACTAATTTTCCTGTAATTTTTCTGCTAAACACCTTGCAACTCACCGCCTTGTATTTTGTCTCGAACTCCTCGTCCTCTTTCTTGGCGAACGTGGCATGTAAGCTCACCAGTGCGGTATTCCTGTGTTTATCAGCTTCCTCTTGCCGCTTTCGTAGCACACTCTCTTCCTTCACCATCTTCACGTCCAAAGAGCTGCCCGTAACAACAGGAAGTGACGGCGATTTGCCGTGCTTTAAGGGTCGCAATGGTGACAACGTCCTAAATGGTAAACGCTTCGGAGACTCAGAGAAATAACTCGGTAGAGAAGATGACAAGTCTGAATTAAGGCCGCATTCTGAGACAGTTGGACAAGAAGTTGAGAGAGAAACCTTAGGGAAAGCTGAGAGAGATCGTTCACGAATTTTGGGTGCACGCGAGTAGGAAGAAGACATGAGATATGAGTATTCGGAATTGGGGTCCTGAAGCAAATCCTGGACAAGAAGACCACCCAAGTAGACATCGAACAGAGTCACTGTCGGTTTAACGTTCTCGTAGTTCAGAAAGAAATCATGAAACATAATGTCGACGAATTCGTGCTCGATATTTTGTAGCTCTCCGCACAGTTTTATACTGAAATAAGGTACAGAGACGTTGGCGAGCACTGGAGTGGGAGCATCTTGATCTTCTTGGAGAGGAACTCTCTGTAGAGGAGGAAGGGTTTCCACCTCCATGGGTAGTGGTCCCTCTTTGATTTGGATGTTCGGCACGAAGGAGACCTTTTTCGTGGGAGGAGCTTTATCGGGTAACAGAGCTTCTAGATTGGCGGCGGATGAGCTGGGGGATTAATCAAAAACAAATAAAATGTAAGTACAAAACTACTATATCTTTGTCTAGAAAGGAAGATACGATTTGGGAATCAAATGTGCTGAAAATATATTACTTTGAAAGGAATTTTGCAACGATGCGCTTCACGTTCCGTATCCTCTTTTTCTTTTTTTTAAAGGTTACATTGGATGACCTGCGCACTCCGTTAACATTGTATTTTTCGGTTGCTTGTTGTAATTTATTCTTGCCGAGGACAAACTCAAGTCTTAGATTACTGACCTTGGTGATAGTGTTGGTGACAGTGAGGTCGGACTAGCAGCTGCAGAGGTGTGTGCACTGGCAGGAGGAGGCATACTAGCCGGGTCTTTCCCTCCACCCAAGTTATCAAGTGTATCCATTAGCTGCTTGTACGTGTAAGTCGACAACTCTAGCTTTAACGGCGTAGCGACGTTACCCTCAATACATATCCTAGGGTTCCTAGGATCACTAGGCGCACGGAAGCCTGTGTCCTCTATGGATTGTCTATCAATAAATAACCTAAAAGCAGTATTGTGAAGGATATGGATTCCCGTCTTGGGGACCTTAGGAGGGCTGCCTCCTATGAGCGTCTCTGATAATGATTGGCCGCTTGATACTCTCGTTAGATCATCCGTAGAGAGAGTGAGAGAATACAAGCTCATGTCTTTGATATCCACCTGCACGCGATCGATATCATATTCCACAGTAGCTGTCCCATCAGTAGATACTTCGACCTCTTGCAGCAAATGCGTGTTCCTGATCTTAAATTCACCCAAATTGGCCACCAGAATATCCGCACTCGTGCTTGATCTCGGAAGATGCACCACGGGGGTCTCAATATCAATAGACATGTAAACACGCCGCACAGGTTTCTTTACAAAGCTGTCTTCAAAGTCATGGCCCTCCAGAAGAACTTCACCCGATATTCCCTCATCACTCAGAAGGCTTTCCCTGCGGCTGCCATGGCTCTCGGGTTCACGCGCAGTTGCTATGAACGATGAAGACAAAAAGTCCAATTCCTCCGCCAGAGATTTTTTCTTGCTGACAAGGCCCATTGCGACACTGCTGGCTGCTTGCCGTAGCGTCTCGCCGACGTCTTTAGCCGACTCCACGTAGTCTCCCGCACAGAGCATAAGCTCTGAGAGAAACCGCTGAGTATGAGTATACTGAGCCGATGCCATCTCGACACGTACTTGAGTATGTCTCCGAATCTCGTCCATTTCCCCTGGACTCTCGTCAGCTGGTCGAAATATCACCTCGCCGTGGCTAGCGCCTTTGGCGGGGCGTATTAACTTGAACCTAAACGCCCGTAAATCAGCAGGTCCGTCCTCATCGTCCTCGGGTAATTTCCGAGGTCTATAAGGGTCCTGAAGGTCCATTTCAGATATGGTGCCGCATGTAAGGACACAAGTGTGTAGAGACCCCTCGGGGGTAAGGTCCATTATCCTGAGTCCCCCAAGAGACCCTGTAAGGGAGAGTCCCTCGACAAACGAGGCCGTCACAAGAACCTCACTGACGGTGACGTCGGCGACTTTGCGAATTGTCCGCACCTCGTTCGTCTTGACGCTTCTCGCGAGAAGGATGTTGATGGAACAAAAAGAGGCGTTGACTTCCAGTGGGGCTTGATCGTCCTCAACCTAAAAGGTACAAAGACAAGCGATACTCAGTAACGTCTTTCAAGACCGGGAATAGTAGTTGGCATCATATATGCTACTTTTTGGCAAAAACGGAATTATTATTTTGGTCTGAGCTTAAAAGACGAACGCTTTCGGGCTTCGCGTGATTGAAATTTATGAACTTTACGAACCTCCACAAGCAGAGCAATTTCACGGAGGTGACATTGTCGAACAGACCAAAAGACACAGTCTGTCCATTATAATAAATTGTAAATTTATAATTTGTGCCTTCGATGCATCAATAAAAACGAACATTGGGCTTATCCTCAAGCCTTGCCCACGGTAAATGAGGTGCCTGTAAGGAATGGTTGACTGTAAGGAATGGTTCCATACTTCGTGTCAAAGAGCCGAAAGTCTGACAACGCAGCCTTGTGTAGCCTTTTCGGTCTGTCCATCTTGTAGGAGCCCGAACTATTCCACCATGCTCTCCTATCATACTGTCGAAACATCAAACTCGTTTGAAGAGCTAAACAACTACACCACTGACCCTCTCTCACCAGGCAGACCTGGGCTCATTGTGGCAACATCTTCACCAAAGCCCGTAAACTCACACCAGCATTGACAGCGCGGCCAACTTCGACCCCTGAGGTTAATAATGAATGCAAGGTCTATAAAGAACAAGAAACCTGAATTCGGGAATCTTATTATCTGACATTATCGTGTGTACCCAGTCAGGCTGGTCGAGTCTGCCGCGAGTGGGGAACATTTTCCATCCGATCTGTGCAAGAAGTGTCGTGCAATGACAGAAGTCATTCGAGTGGTGATAGAGTTCTTATCGCCGTGTCCCGTGAATGCAGAAAATACAGCCAATCAGATTGCAGGAATGGCGCGGTATATTCGGCGGTATTCCACTCAACCTTCCCATCGTAGGTACAGAGAGATAAAACACCTGGTGCAAAGGAAGATAAGAACTGCGTATTGGAGATATGTGTTGGAGGTTATATCCCCGCCTAATCTGGGTGAAAGCCAGGCCACAGTCCAAGCAAGCAAGTGCTTTTGGTAGCTCTTCAAACATGCAAAGGCCGACCCTACTGGAATCCCAGCCCTAAAGAACCAGGGATTGCTTGTCTCAGATGCTTCAAGTAAAGCGACACTTCTGAACCAGACCCTCTTCTCTGCTTACACTACAGCCTTCTCCTCCTTGCCGCATGACACGTGCAGCCCATATCCAAGTATGCCAGATATACACAACACTGTCGAAGGAATCTTACAGCTTCTTAAAAACCACACAAAGCTGCTGGACCCGATAAAATCAAGCCGCTGGTCCTCAGCGATCTGGCATCATCGATTGCGCCCATCCTCCAAGAGGTGTTTGTAAACTCTCTTGCTACTCACCAAGTCCCAGATGAATGGAAACTGGCTGCCATCACCCCAGTTTACAAAAATGGTGACAAGGACGGTGTGACCATCCACCGTCCCATTTCTCTTACTTGCGTTTGTAGCAAACTAATGGAACACATCATAGGGCCGTGCGGTGGGTGCTATCCCGTTTTAGTAGAAACCAACTAGTGGTCTATTACAAATCCTGCATTCTGATTGGCTGAGCTACTAATGGTCTATTAGTGATAGACCGTGCCTGGCAAAACCACCATCTTTCTTTGCAAGAAAACTTGATTTTTTCAACATAAAATAATGGAATTCATTGCCAAAACCGACCAATTAGTTGGTTTATACTAAAACAATTAGACCTCTCGTCCTCATGTGCTATGATATCAATAGACCATTCGGCCTTCGGCCTCATGGTCTATTCATCATAGCACATTCGGCCTTGAGGTCTAATTGTTAAATCACCCCTTAGACAGCGTATCAGCTATGCTGCAACAGCTGGGCTGGAGAACTCCTGAGGAAAGGAGAACAGACAGCCACCTATCTCTGCTTTACAAAATCATGTACGGATTCGTGGTTGTCTCACCCCCACCAAACACACTCCAAAGATGTACTCGAAGATAAAAACAAATAGCACCCGACACTCCCTCTGCCCGGTTAGAACGAGAAGGGAGGCCTACAAATGTTCGTTTTACCCCAGAACGGTACAAACGTGGAACACAATTTTAAGTTGGCCGCAGGGAGCCCATGGGCCTTCAGGAGCCTCTGTGCAGACTATAGTCACCCATAGTCGGCACAGACCGCTGCCCAGCAAATAATCCTCCTCGGGAGGGGCAGCTGTATCAAAAATAAATTAATATAATATAATAGTAAGAGATTATAACGATGTGCGCGGGCTTTCCATACATTCTGATTTCGGGATACAGTAAGTTAACATGGGTATGCATGACATCTACCTTGTCTGATTGATACGAATAAAATAAAGTAGATGTCTCCTCTGGGACAGACTGCAAGTGACTCTGGGAAGGCTCCTCGGATGAAGGTAACGCAGAATTAAAGAACTGCGTTAACACTGCAAGGGTTTCCTGGTTGGCTGTAGAAATAGCAGGAAAGAAAACAAACATGTTATCATAACATAAAAACTATTCGAATTGCCATCGAATGATGCAGTTCACATAATAAGCTTTTACATACCAATGCAGTACAGAGAATTGAACTGCAAGCTAACCATCCTCATCGCCTTTTCTGTAGATGGGCAGTCCTTACTAACTTGAATGTACTCCAGAGAGATCAGATCGTCCCCGTCAGGGGGAGGCACAGAATCGAATATATTCCTCGATTCGTCAGTGGGTGACTTTTCTTGCTTAGATCCAGGTCTTACGAAATCAGCTATCACTGAGAATGCGCTGGCGACTGCTTCAGTAAGAGTTCTTTCCCCTGAAAATGCACGACATATTCCTTTGGATACTAACAGAGGCCCTTTCTGTTCGGACGAATTTTCTGAGACTTGGCTTGATTGAGACTACGTGGTGGGAAGTTCGTTCCTAAAATTTGAGCCAGCTAGGAGGGCCGGAATACGTAATCAAGGGCTCGCAAAAATGGAGATTGTGGCTTCTTTAGTTAGGTTTAAGAAAATCGGTATTTACTTATTTAGACAACAATAAAAAGGGTACTGCAAAAAGAAAGGAAAATAGAGGAAAAGGCACAAAAGTTATGACCCCGAGTTTGACATTGCAACTTTGCGCACGAGTCACAGTTGGGTGCATTTTGAATTTTGAGTGAGTCACCTTAAAAAGATTGGTTTGAAGGACTGGGTTTTTACAATACATTCCCTAGAAGCAAGATGTCACATACACCAGTATTGCTACGTTATCAAGCAATAAAAAGTTGATATCCTGTCATAGAAACAAGAAAATACTTCCCACCTCACCTCTGTAAGGGGATGCGTTAGTATCTACCGAGGAATTCATCCAGCTGGCTTTAGAGGAAGAGACAAGCAGATCATATTCAGGCCCATAACACTGGATCGCATCCACGAGGTACAAGCCGTGAACCTTGAGGGACACCGATGTGTCGTAGGGTCTTCTTAGGTACTCTGTTGCCACGCTGTGAACTTGCAGCTCTGCTATGAGGCGACCTAAATCATTAAACACTCTTAGGTTAGCTCTAACATAACAGACAGATATACAATGCACGTGATCTTGTACGATAGTATGTAACGAAACATTACCTCGACTGTGTACGGCGCACGATACCCTGTCAATTGTGAAGTGAATAACCAGTTGACGTGACTCCTCTAATAGTTCTTTCGTTTTGCTTGCTAGTGCAGACTCGATTGCTGCTTGGCTTGGTTTTCTGAAACAAGCAAAGAGCAACTATTTACAATCCTTCAGCAATAAAAAGTTCTTTTATTTGGAGTACATATCGGGTGATTCCCTGATAAATATCTGCTGTTATCCGATAATATTTGGCGCCTATCTAGTAATACTTGGTAAATAATATCTGACAAAATCTGGCAAAAATCTAGAACATACCTGCTTAGCAGGGAAGGGTCTTCAATTGTCACCTGGCTACTGTACATACTGTAGTACAACTCGTCCATACTTTGGTTCATGTCAAAATCGTTAAGAGACTCTACAATAGAAACACGAAAGGAGGCCATTTTCAGTTTTGCATGATCAAAGTCCCAAGCATCAGGCGCATAGCATGAAACAGGATCAGAACAAACTCATAAGGAGAAATGTTTTGCCAAGCTCATCACGACGCGAATAAATGTTTAGCGGCTACCTTGTGTCTGCCTCAATGGAGTGGATGTAGTAAAGGCATTGCTTCCCTTCAGGGTTGGACTCTTTCGCTTTGAGCTGGTGAACTGGTTGACGCACTTGGTTAGGGCGTGACACTACAGAACAAAAAAAACGCTATTGTGTACTACTGATAACACTTTCAAATCGAGTTTATTAGGAAACCAACAATTATGGGTCTTTCTTGGTATTGCAAGATGTATTGTATTTTTTATTGGAGCTATTGTATTCCATCTTTTTGTTTTGTTCTACGGTCTTTTGTCTTCTATTGTGTTTATGCCTCTAATGCCTTGCAACACCAAGAAAGAGGCACAATTATGGACTCTAGATCTGAATTATTTTTCCCTGAGCCAAGTAAATTTAAACATGCCATGTACCTTGTTCTCGTTAAGGTGGAAGACCAAGCTAGGAAGATTTCCAGACAACATCACAGCTGGATATTGGGGATCTGCTGTAAACACTAGCCTCCTAAAAAGTAAACAATCAAGATGTGCATGTATGAGCAAACGAACAAACTAAACAAACAAGCAGGATTCGTTACCTTTCAAGGCAGAGTTGTATGGTGAACTTATCAACCACATGAAGATCACTTGTTCGAAAAGTGTGCTTGATAACGTCTGACCACTGCTCTCTAGCAGTACACACCACCATTTGGATGTCGGAGAAAACCAACATGTATCTAACAAAGCAACAAAATGAGAGAAAATAAACTCGATACTGGCAGTCTCCCTGTGATAACATCAAGATTGTGTTTCTTATTAGTGGGTGGGCAATCCAACAATTCGATAAGTCAGTATCGCAGCAATAACAAGTGACGGCATTAAAGGATAAAAAGCAAAGTATGAATGCCTGGTTACCACAAAGTAGTCAAGACATAAGGATGGTCGAAATCCAGAACAGATGATTGAACACTTGGCGAATTCTACTTTGCAATGAAAAGTGAAACATGGAACCACTCCATTCCTTTATCTTCAACATATGCCAGTGGCACCTCTTGCGTAAACACCCTTAGTGCTGCTTTAACACACGAACTTACTTGTCATACATGGCTTCCTTTAGCTTCTCTGGGTTCAGGTTGTCAGCCAGCTTCATGGCAGATTCAGGAGAGCAAATGTCTTCATTTCCATCCTCTTGTTCCGATGGTGGTGTGCTTAGTGGCGTGACAAATGAATCATCTGGTATAAATTACGAGTCGAAAATAATAAGGTGAAGTTGCTGTTGTGACAAGAATGGCAACAACATGAAGGGCTGCCATTTTAGAATGCAATTTTGATTTATACAAAATGTCATACCATCCATGTCAACATCCGCACATTCCGAGACACGCTTCTCTCTACTGATGGCTACTGAGTTCTTAAAGCTGAGGTGACCAAAGTCCACAACAACCTGCAAAATAAATATAAGTTCCAAGCTCCCTTAGTAACTTGCTGCATGATCTGTTGCTATTCTGTGTTTTGTGCAATTTTGCTCTATGTCAGCTTGAAAGAAAGTGCATTAGGATTGTGCAAATAATTGTCGCCGCGCAGCTTACGATCATAAGAGCTGTTGAACAGTATAATTATATGTGAAGAGTGTGGAATGGGTTATTTAGCGTCCAACTTGTATAAGTTTAGAATACGATTCATCGGAGAGACTTTGGTCGTTCAAAGGTGGAGTAAAATAGTATCTGCCAGGTCAGTGCTTGCCAACTTTTTAACAACTGAACCAGCGCTAAAAAGCACTGGCAATCTTACCACGGATGATTTCCTGTCTTTGAAGTTTTCCGGGACAAAGAAACGTGGTGCAGAAATTTCTAGCTGAATATCCCAGCTTTTGGCATGTCCCTGAGAATACAAGCACAAGAATGGAGAAAACACTTAAAAAAATCCTTGCAAAATGAGATAAAGACTTTCATTTAGATAAATAGAAACAATTTCTCTGTGTACCGCCACTTTAGATAATATTCTTAAACAGAGACAACAAAAGGCTCAAATAAATACAATAGGACAATTAGGTTTTTACGGCGCATCAGTGTTGCAAATACGCGAAATATGCCTTAAGCACGCTCGATATGCTGAACATGGAGACCGTTGCATCCGTTTTCCAGGTCATTTGGCCAGCTGGAGGCATTGCACTGTTTTGTGAAAAGGGTAACTCAGATTCATCGCTTCCCTCGTAGAGCATACCGAAACTTGTGTCCGTGTTTAAAAGAAACACACATCCTTAAAAAGCCCGTGTCAGCCACTCCTTTGTTATTGTTTTCGTTCGATATAAGAAGACGTATTACGTGTAGAAATCTCTAAATAAACATCTAAAAACAAAGTTTCAGATTTGGTTTGCCAAATTCAATCGAGAAAATATTGCTCTATATTCTCTAAATTAGCCGATGGAAATGGATGCTATGTGGCAGCAAAAATATGATAGACGGTACTCACCATTTGAACACCTTCCATCATAGAGTTTAAAGTCTGTCTGAGCTCAGCCTTTGTCTGATTTTTCAGTTCCTCATATCTCAGCCATGCTGCCTCCCTCAACTGTCTCTCCACACTCACATACTGGGCGCTTAGCGTGTCAGTTGAGAAGAAGTCTGATACTCTGTCAATCACCACAGGGTTCCAGACTATGTCTAGGGGTTGGGTAGTGATGGAAAATCTATAAGAGTAGGACATGGAGAACGCATCACATAACCAAAGTACACAAAAAATCTAATAACGTTACCAGTGAGTAATTTAGTTTTAAATATGTTTTCTCCGTATTGCCTTCTTTCTTGTACCACTTATGTCTACCTGAACGCACAGAAGACAACATTACCGTTAGAGAGATAGAAATGTGAGGAGAGGTGATGCATCAGCGGGCTTAGAACTGATCTGATGGACTAACTCTGAACAATTTCTCTTTCTGAACAATGTTTTGATCTCTGGCTCACTGTACTCAGCTCATAGTTCTATTGCATGCGCGAGTGTGGGTGCTCATGTGAAAAATAGTACAGTAATCAGATAGCGTGTCAAAAATCAGATAATGCACCCACGCTGAAAAATACACAGCATCAAGTTTTTTTTCACATAGGACAATGTATTTATTGTTGATAATGGATATACCTATAAGCAACTTTGTTCTTAGGTGCCATCTGCTCAAACTTCATTTCAAATACAGGATCGTCTGTAAATTCTTGTAAGATATTTAGCCCAAGGGAAGTAGATGACTTGGCTAGCGCACTAATGGATGACTGATTGGGTGTTCTATTGACAGCTGATGGCTTCTGAAAATACAAAAAGTTACATGTTGTAATAACTGTGTTAAACCATAGCATCAGGAAACAAGGCTCAAGAACAGCCTTTTCTCTGGCCTCTGCTCAGGCTCCCCGTGGTAAAAGAGGCGTGCCCTCACAGTGTTCATCCAGTAGTTTTCTGGGTAAAGAAATTACCACTAATACTTAATCCTTCGTGGTATTTTTCGTTAAAACGGCATGAATTCACGAATAAAAGTCGCATTTTAACAATTTATACATTTTAAAGGTTATTTCTTCATCTCCACTATGGAAACTTTATCGGGGATGCTAAAAAAAGCCAATTTTAGAGCCAATTATGACACACGCCTAAATCGAGGAATGCTCACTGGCACTTAGATTTTTTTCTAAAAAGCGCTCACCTACAGAAGTGAAAAAAGAATTAGGAAAATCATCAGGGTTCGAATATGTAACTTTCCAGTTACTATACCCTAACCCTCCTCCATTTAGGAATGATGCAATTATGTGTGTCCACTAAAATTTGTTTAAGAAATTTAAAAAAGAAAAAAAAATCATATCTTGAAAAGCAAATCGAATTTCCAAAATCCGCAAAACGGTCTTCTATAACATATCTTTAGGCCTACGGCTGGGCCTTAGCCAACGCTAAAATGGTGTAAAAAAAAAAAAGATAGTATTTTTGCGAGGGAGGAACTCTCAAGGGTTCAACTGATGCACCGAAAAGGGAACTCCATTAAAAATCTGGGTTTTGTAAAATGAAATAAAATTATATACCATAGTTTAGCCCACACTATACGCTTTACAATGAGGTATCACTTGTCAAGATAGAACTATTTTATTTCAAATAATGCCATTTTAACAAAAGAAGGTGTTCCTTAACCTTGATGTGGCTCGATATAGTTTTTTCTGACTGACCCAACATTTAAAAAACAGTTGCTGTTTTAAAAAAAGCCTATGTTAACAATACAGATATTTTAAGAAATTTCATTCTTTACCTTGAAGAATCTTGAGTGAAACGTTGAAAGAAAAGCTTTATCGTTGAAACAGCAGCTAAAACTATATCGAGCCGCCTTTAATGCAGCATGTGTTAGTAGCTAGAATAATAGTTTTTCTTGCACAATACATACCCTTGTCTGAGGTGATATAATAGATGGAAAAAGTGTACCCTTGGTTACTTTGTCTCTGGCATGGATGGCTCCTAAACTCATCTTGAACTCCCAAGTACTCGACTGAGGTCGTACTTCTGACTCCCAGGTAGCATTTGAGAACTCTATCTCCACAATAGGAAGCATCGTAGGACCTTCTCCAATGTTGGAGTGCTTGCTGTCAAGAAGCTTGAATGAACCATGGTCTATATTGATGTTCAGGTGTGCAAAGACTCTGTCACGATTGAATATAGACTTGTTGCCGCTTGGGCCACTCAGTTCATCCAGAAACTCTTCTTCCTCTGAGGATTTCAAGGGAAAAAAACTGATTAATACACTAATATATCCAATTGTGGTAATTGTGGCATCCTCCCAAAGAGCTTAGTGCAAGCACTTTTCAGTTCTGGAGATAACTGTGAACATCTAATCGAATTTGCACTAAATTTTGCACATGAAATTGAAGTAAAAAACCATTACATATTACTCATCCTTGGATTACCTTTGGTACTTGGTGGTTCAATCTTGAATGGTGGTGGTGTAGCACCATCTGTACTTTCAACTGTGCTGGCTTGGCTGGTACCACTACCTTGCCAATACCAGGAATACCAGCCACCTAACCAACCCTGGGAGCCAGCAGTAGGCTCACTGCTCTGGTCAGGAGTATCAGTGGTAACATCAGGAGAGGAAGCCTAATAAAATAAAGATAAATCGATTTCCATGGGGTGTCTGAATTTCCCTCCTGGTTGGAACAGGGAGGGAGGGGGAGGGACAAAGGGTAGCACCACATTTTGTTATATTTCTGAAATGCGTGCATGAATCACTAGTATTTAACAAACATACCAAGAAATGATTCACACAAACATTCATTTAAACATTCTTTAATCACGCTCATTTTAATTCATGGATCATGCTCTTAAGTTGGCTGTTGCTCTGGCAGAAAGCACAAGAAAATACCTAAATTATTAGTAGCTCATATTGGTACATCTTCTACATATAAATTTAACTCTACAGTAGTTCTGTTTCATTTGTGGCCCCCTTATCAGGGCTTCTGGCAGGTCGCGGAAAAAAAATGACAAATTTCGCGGGATTTTTAGGTTCAAAATCGCGGGGGAAAAAACAGCCAATTTCGCGGCAAAATTCGCGGGAAACGGCCGATTTCGCGGCAAAAACGACCGATTTCGCGGAATTTTTCAGGTTCAAATTCGTGGGGAAAAACGGCAGATTTCCACGGGTCGAATTCGCGTGAAAAAAAAACGGCTGATCGCGTGTGAATTTTACAAACAAATTTCGGAGAAAATGGTCGCGTGATAGATTTTAAATTTAATTAACGTTTTAAAGAAAAAACAAACGTACAACGTAGTCACTTTGTCGCGAAATATTGTGATCATGGGTTGAGGCAATAATACTATTGCGTGTTGCTTTTAGGAATGGTTTTATATAACAAAGGTCATCATTTGCTATTCCAACAACAATGCGCTGAGAAATGCGCCAGTTAGCAACGCTTCTTATATCTTGGCTAGTATTCAGTTTTCGCGAAATTTTGAACGCCTGGTTGCTTTGAATGTTGTTGTTCTCGAGTCAGTGGCGAAAGATGCGAACTAAATCTGCAAGTTTACCTTGTTTTTAAGGCAAGTGGATAACTTGAAAAGCCGAAACGAATTTCAAATTATGCTGTGTCATTATCATTCTTTAAGATTTAAAGCAAATTCTTACGGATTTCGCGGGATTTCGCGTGCTTTGGTATATTTCGCGGGATTTCGCGGTTTTACCCACATTTCGCGGGTCCGCGACCGCGCGAATTACCAGAAGGCCTGCCTTATTGATATTCAGAACTCAACTCAGAATCAAGTCAGATTCTGACGTTGCTAATGCAAAAGAGCCAAAATGTAAGCAATGATGTCAGCTTGAATCAGCTCATACCTTCTGCAGTTCTAGTTCATTCTCTGCTTTCCTCATGGAAATTCTTCTAAGCACAGCCAGCTCATCAAAGCTCAGATCTTTCTCAATTCTTTCTAGGTCCTCCTGCCCACCAGGTTCTAAGGCTGTGTTTGTTAAGTGCCTTGTGTAGTGCTTGGTGTACACCATGATGTCATGTGATCTCTGGATTGCAAATGCCCAGGTATGATGTCTGTTTCTTTCTTGGATGAAGTGAAGAATACAAGTTGAAGCAAATTGCCACCAGGCCTTGGCACTGAAAACAGAATGAGATTCATGAAGTCCTTTTCACAAACACACAGAAGGGACATGGGGCCTTCATTGGCCATGGGTAATATAAAAAAATTGAGATTTACATGTAGGTCAGGATTTTGCAGACCAAGGTAACCGACATAATTTCATGAAAGCTGGATCTTGACAAGGGATAATATTTCATTATAAAGCTCTTCAGCTAACTATGGCAAAAATATTTCTTTAATTTTGTTAAAACACAGGTTTGTAAGTTGCCTTTCCAATGTATCAATTGAAACTGTGAGAGTTCCACACACGGGAATACACAATGCAACTCTAGTCAGGTGTGGTTTTGGCTGTGGCTTGGGTCAGCAGTTCACAGCCCAAGCCTATGTTTGGTGACCCTCCATGTTTTGTCTGGACGTTATTTCACAGTATAGCGATACTCGAAACAAATTGTTTTAATGTTTAATGTTTTAATGTTTTTTCAGACAGTCTAACGATTGTCCGTCCAAGTTCTTGCAATTTCTTATAAAAGTTCAAGATGTACATGTAGCAATTCAAAACAAAAACACAAGCTTACAAAGGATGGCAGTTGGCAGTGGGCCTCTAAGGCCACCTTTGATGATGTACTGTAAACAGCTTCAAAAACACTCCAATATAGTGGCCAAAATTGTGTACAATGCTGGTAGTTACCACTAGATGACTATGAAGAGCAACAAAAGACAAAAATCTTGAACAAAATAGTGTGCAGAAAGTCTAACAGTTACTTGTCAAGTGATTATACTACCATTAAATTACTATGTACCATACTCACTTGTTTCTAACAGGCACATTAGGTCTCCACTTCTGGTACCGAGCTCTTCTGAAGAACCTTTCAAATTCCCCACACATTGTCATAGCCATCCTGTACTGGACCTCAGCCAGGGATAATGGAATCCTTTCCACATTTATATCCACAATAAACCTGGGCTTCTTGTCTTTTAGCGGGAGTGCACTGGCATTTCTCTGCATTTTAGCATTGGCACTGATTGGCTCCAAAATGTAGATATGCTTCTGTATAATAAAGAATAAAGAATATGTTAATGTACACTTAAAGTAATAAATTGGCCTTTATAGTATGACTTTGAGATTAACAATAATTACTGTCAAGCAATACATTGATGCTTTATCTCCCATATCATGGCTAAGTACTGATCATGCATACCAGTGTATGGCTAGCAGCATACACTCAGAGTTACAGTTACTGTTGAATGATTGCTTATTAAGCCTAGAGGTTCACCCACAGTTGGCTTACAGTTGCTAGAATCCTGCACGCATGTGTAATGGGACAGTCATGTTATGGCCAATGTGCTTGGCTTGACCAGTTAAGAAAAGGATATAACTAAGTATACAATACTTCAAAATCTCTCGAAGCAGCAAAATAATTTTTAATTGCCAAACCATCAAACATCACTGCAGCACTGTATCAAAGACTTACTCTGAAACCAGCAGAGCCCTCTGTTCTGCAGATCATCCTTTGCAAGGCAGCCTGAAATAAAATCAGAAAGAAAGTTAACATCTTGCACTTTGCAAACACGAACTGATTCTAAACAGCTCCATGCTCACCTCCAGATCACTTGACAACAAGTCTCCCACTAAAGGTGCATCACTATCCCAGTAAATGGCAAAGTTTTGTAGATCAATCAGCTTGTACTTGATAGATTGTTCATTCTGAATGATCACTTCTGTTTCCTACAAGAACAGACAAGGTTTCATTTGTCTGTTAAGTGGCTGTCCGCCTAAGAACGGATCGGTCAAATTTCGCAACATCACCGATTTGCCTGAAATTTTCTGTGCTGGTAGACCATCCTATATGATGAATAAAAATGGCATTCATTTGATTCGATTGCATTTTTTTGTTATTTTATTTGACTGGATTTGAGTGCTCCTCGAAATGCCAAATTTTCCGATAAAAAATGTCGAATTTTGTTGAAAATGTTCATAGCTATTGCTTGGTCACTGTTGCCTCAAATGAGCTGATTCTTACATGGGTTTTTAATACCACTCTGTGCTACCGGAAAATATAAAAAGATTGAACATTTCTGTTA
This sequence comes from Scolanthus callimorphus, assembly GCA_033964015.1. Classification (NCBI taxonomy): domain Eukaryota; kingdom Metazoa; phylum Cnidaria; class Anthozoa; order Actiniaria; family Edwardsiidae; genus Scolanthus; species Scolanthus callimorphus. The sequence goes on from CM066918.1 coordinate 19,827,569, forward strand.
TTTGTAAAAAAATATCAAAATTTTAATACACCCACCCTCGGAGGTCCGCCATATGTGAGCGAAACTATGAGTGAGAAATTAATTTATTTCTAGAAAGTGGGACTTCGCCTGACAAAACTAACATCACAGTTTAAATGTACATACCCCAGTCTATGATGTTCAGCATTAAAAATTTTGGTAACTCTCGTTTAGCGCCGTCGCGGAGCTGCAGGAAAGTCGTAAAAATATAATTATGAAGATATAGAAACAAATTGCGAATGCGCAGCTGTGCACATTTTTAAGCCAGTTTGTTGCTCAAACTAGGTCTGTGTAGCACATTCTCGTGCCCAGAGCTCCCCGGCTCGTCTTCTCCCAGGGGAGACTCTGGGGACATCCATTTGAGGGCCTTCGCTCATTGGCTGATTTTGAACGTTGGGGTGCCATGCGCAGAAAATTGTTTCTCTCAACTGCTCTGTATCAAATCTCGCGCATGCGTCAATGGCTCTCACCAGAGTCCCCCACGAGGATGTGTATAGCATATTAGTATATACTACACGGGAACCTCCATAGATCGCGCGTTTTGATTGGTTCGCTATCTCGGGATAATGCCACAATATTCCGAGATCGAAAGCATTATCCCGAGATTGAGAAGCCCGAGTGCAGGTGGTTCGGATATTTTTACTTTCTAAAGGAACTATCTGATTCGAAACGCAACGGAAAAATCCTTCCAATTAACTTATGTTGTCTCTTTAGTTTTTCAAGGTGAATCAGAGAGAGAATGTATTTCTTGAACTTTGAAAACTTGCTGTTCTTGTTTTTCAGTTCTTCGGAATCAGAGGTCGATGATTCGTTCACGGCACTTTTGAGAGACGAATTATTTACATTCACAACAACATATTAATTAAGGCAATCTTGTCGAAAACATATCTACTTTGCCGAACATTTACATGTACCTGTAGGTTGAAAGGCACAGTAAATCGTGGAAGCAAGTCATTGAGTGCAGTTTAAGAGAGAATTTCAGTTAAGCTTATACCGTCGACATGTTGATTCACTTGATCACGAGCCATCCGACATCAAACGTATTTAAAGTGGTCTCTCTTTTTATGAACAAGGTCCCAGAGTTTGAAAAGGTTAATTTCCCAAATTTCTGTTTGAATTTCAAACGAATCTTGAATTTCTCTGCCAGCGGGTTGAACAATATAGTCATCCTTCGGTGGTGAAATGGCGACCAAAGGCAAAGTGTTTTCAGCGAAGCAACTCTGCAGTTCACAATCCATAATCCAAGGCACAAAATGCGAATTTATCCCTCGAATACATCCTTGCAACCTTCTAAAAACTTAAATCATTTATCGTAGTCGATATTAAGGTTTTAAAACAAGTGTTTTCTAGCGTTTTTGCTTCTCTAAAACAGCAGCAAGTTTCCACCATGTGTTTAGTAGCCGAATGCTTGTAGTGAAGTCTGACGTAATGTCGCGTGCGTGACAAACGTCACGCATACAGAAAGAGGCTACAAAATGTCGGCAAATGCCACATTTAGTGTCGTTTGGATATTTTTTGGAGTGTTCCCGTGTAGTATATACTAAAACAATTATTCTCCTCAGGCTCAGTGAATAGTGGCGAATAGTCCCCTCGACCTCCGGTCTCGGGGACTATTCGCCACTATTCACTTCGCCTTCGGCGAATAGAGCAGATTTCGTAATATATAGATTTAGCCACTGGCTAAAAGCGGAGCTCCCAACTATCATACGGAATGAAAGATGTCAGAAGAAGCAGTAGTAGTTGTATGAAAAATAGGTTTATTTTATCTAGACTAATTTTATTTTATCAATCCACAATATAACAAGATAGTGGATGTGATCTCATGATAAAGCTGTGCTTTACATTATAAACAGTCCTTGCAGGTTTAAGTTCTTTTTTATGCACCTAGCCAAAGTTAAAATACTTTTGCCACCTTCCCTGTATACTATAAAAAGAATGATGCCCCCTATACCATACACTCAACAAAAAATGATAGGAGAATGACAGTGCAAAAAACTAACAATAAGAAACAGGGAGAGAGACGTGCTTGCAAGCATAGCGCATTTATTTTATACTTAAAAAATATCTCAATAAAAAAGAAATGAAATGAAAATAAAAAAGTTTTAGTATTGGATGATTTGCCAGACTTCACACTTTCAAGACGTCAATTTGTTGTTGTTCAAAAATCAAGGCTTGCGATCTTTTAGCGTACCCCTTGGTATAAAAAAGCAAAACACAAAGTGTAAATCTACGCAGGTGTGTTAATAACGGTAATTGACCTGTGAGTGGAGTGCAATTTGGTCAGAAATCATACATGTGATTTCAAAAAGCACGAGGTCGATTTGAAATCACAAGTATTATTTTTGACCAAAATTGCACTCCACTCAAGTCAATTACCACTTTATTATATCAATGTTGAAATCATTTCCATGGAAAATATTTTTCGAACCAAATGAAGGGAAATAACCAAACTTGAAAATGCAGCGCATTGCTAGAAGTAGAACATTCTGCTCGCGCAATGTCAAAAATCTTAAATCAGGTCAATTTAGGAATAAATTGACCTGCTGAGAGCCAATCAGATTGCAGAACACGCATGTGATTTTAACATGGATATAATAAAGGCTTAACATGGGGCTTTATGCACTGACAAATGTCTCATGACAGTCAGCTTTGTTGTGCCATCCTTAAGATTCTTGTTGCCAGAGCAACCAAATTAAGGGGGTGTGATGCTAATTTTGCTTTTTTGACATTCACTTGACATTGGGAACATTTAATGAACATTTTACCATTAACTACATGTATTAACTGTAATCAGTATACCGATGGGCTTTCTATTGCATCATTTGATAATGTGAAATGTTGCCATAGTAACAAAAAATCCCTGTCTATCACAGTTATATTGGGCAGGTGGCATGCCTTTTAAAAAAGGCAAAACATTTTGAGGAACAGCATAACTAATAAAAAGGTTTTCTTCATCTTGGGGAGTAAGGAAAAAACTTGCTCCTGTTTCACATGAAATAAAAATTGCACCAAGTTATCTTGGTGTTGTGGCTAACACATGCAGCATGCACAACAAATAAAGTTGGCCCTACCCCCGAGACAGACAGTTTACATGGAGCTGATGGCTATCCTAGCTACAGAGATACCATATATCTCCCAACCCAGAGTTGTCTCGGTCACATGTGAATTGGGGATTGTATAGCAGGGAATTGTCTGAACTCCCCAGGTTTTGCCAGGAGTCTCCCATTTTTTTACCTCATCTCCGGGTCTCCCGGCTTTTAAAGGCCCATCACCAACCGAGAGCCTTTGCGGACTCTTAGCAAATCAGAGCACCCGAAAAACAATGGATCAATTTGAAACTTGGCGCAAAGGCCGCTCCCGGTTGGTGATGGGCCTTTAAGTAAAATCTCCCGATTTTCTTTGAAAAATTGCTATAGCTTTTTTTTGCTTCTGGTTCACTAAAATACAGCAAAATTTTTGACATATTTAGGTATTTTCCTGTGTCAAAAGCCCTATATTTTGGTATCTCAAGGTTTTTCAAGCGACAGGGTTGACGTAACTCGGTATAGAAACTTGTCCAACCACCTTAAATGGTTTGCCATGACAACAAATTGTCATTATTTTAAATATGGCTGGCACAAATAAAGTAGACTGCCAGGTTTGGTTGCCTCAGCTGTCCCTCAACAGCAAAATATTATTTTGATCTGCATATAAGCCCCCATTGTGCTTGTCAAGCCTTTACATACCTGAGTACAACAATCAACTTCTGTCGCTTGAATTTCCTTTGATAACTGCACAAAAATTTCAGGTCCTCCTTCAGGGCATCTGACAGGGTGCGGAAATTTTTTGGAAATTGTGCGGAAATTTCAGGGCAAAATGTGGGGATAGAAAAGGCAAATTGCGCGGAAAATTAAATGCCTCTAAAACAATTTCAGAGTTTAAAATATATGGTCTACCATTATGTATATGCACATTAAAAGATGCTTTTGCACACAATTAGCTTTGATAAAACAGGGGGGGCAATGTTAAAAGTTAACTTAGCTTAAGCTTTAAATGTACAGAGAAATAGGCTAAATCACTTACTGGATTTCTGATAATAACACCTCTGAAACTGGCCTAATTCGCCTCTAAAACAATTTATACATACTGAAAGTTGCACTCCAATCTCCATCAACAGGGCATTTTTGTACTCAAAAGGGCAAGTTTTGGACAGAAATTTGACGAGAAACTCTTGGCAAGCTCTTTTGTTCAAGCTATTTTGTTCACCAGGAAAGCTGGTGCGGGGAAAGCTCTCAAGGTTCACCAGGAAAGCTGGTGCGGGGAAAGCTCTCAAGGTGCGGAAATGACCAAATTGTGTGGATCCGCACCACCACACCCTGTCAGATGCCCTGTAGGTACAGTAAAAAATTTTAAGGTCTTGCCTTTTCTCCCAAAGCATACTGATAAATAGTGAACAAATCAGTTCATGGATCCTATTTTTTGGGACCAGGGGCTCAAAAGTATAAAGATGATGGCGGGGGGAAGCTAAAGGCAGGCATCTAGCCAGCAAAAAAACAGCGGGTGGATCCTCAACATAGGAGTCCAGTGAAGCTGGAATCCTAGTATTTTCTTCTTCGTACCCCTAAAAAATACCATTTATTAGTGAAAGCCACAATGTTTCTCCGATACCCCCTAAAAAATACCTGAGAGTCAATTTTGACCCCTAAAAAATACGACGAGCACCCCTATCAGGTCGACATGTGAAGAACCCCCCCCCCCCCCCCTCCCCCCCGGGCCACTGCTTATTTATTTATTTATTTATTTTTTGGGACCAGGGCCTCAAAAGTATAAAGATGATGGCGGGGGGAAGCTAAGGCAGGCATCTAGCCAGCAAAAAAACAGCGGGTGGATCCTCAACATAGGAGTCCAGTGAAGCTGGACTCCTATGGGTATTTAATAGCAAAACAGCAGAAATATCAGATTTGAAGAAAATACAGCATTTTACACATTTTGCACTAGTTTATCAAGTCTTTTGAATCCCCCTAAAATATCTGGTAACCTTTTCAGTCATCAAAAAGTCTCTGCAGTTGCAAATTTTGTCATGACTAAATTTACTTAATGTGTGTTTCCAAAAAATATCCATACCCCCATCCCCTACGGAAGGGATTGGAAATTCCAGAGGGGTGGGGGGTCAATTTACCTGATCTTTTCCATACAAACACTGTATTTTTCTTCGGAAATTCCAGAGGGGAGGGGGGAGGGGGTCATTTCTCAACACCCTTCTGTGTGTGTGTGTGGGGGGGGGGGGGGGTGAAAATTTTTTGGAAACACAATCAAATTTATTTGAGAATTAAATAAATTTAGTCTTTACAAATTTTGCAACTGCAGAGACTTTTTCAGGGCTGACAAGATAACCAAATATTGAAATATTGATAACTTGATTAATGTATTGCTTGGCATGTGTGCCATGTCAGGATTAGCATGCTCTCAGCAATAACTTTCATGATTTGTTCAGGACAATATTATCTTGGTGGAATAACATGCATTATCTGAACAATTTTGTCACCACGGAAACAAAATAATCCCAGCAAATTGAACACTGTGGGACACTTTGTCAAGGTGGGGATCCCAAAAATATCTTTCCTACAAGTGGAATAATTTTACTTTGTTATTTGTTCAGTGGGCATGATACACAGGTACTCATTACCGGTATGCAATCATTATGTATGTCGGGGTGAGAAACAAGTGAACTTTTTTCCCTATATTTTAAGATTCTCCGGCATGTAGTCCCCCAAAAATTAGCATTCCCCCCAACTCATCAGAGAAATAATTATGAGTCATTTTACTAGGATTCCAGGCAATTGTGGCTAAAAGTGGCCAAAAATCCAGTTACTGAAACACTTAGAAGCTCTTGCCTTGATTGCGGTTTGTTTTGGAAGAACTATAAAATATGCCATAACAACTAGTGAAAATTGAAGAAATAAAATTTCAAAGTTCATCACCTTGGAGTACTACAATAGGGAAACTATATGTCAACCATGCAATTCTATAAAAATCGTCAGCTGTATATTGTAAATAAACTGAAATTGACTTTCCTTGTTTGCCATCTAGATTTCATAATGGAATAACATGAGTTACTATTGCATGCAGACCCTACAAAAATATTAAGGGTGTTAAATCATTAAGCCGCAAAGTCTAAAGTGTTCCAAATAATTGCATGGGTGGAGCAATTTGGATGGAGCAAGTTTCATGTTCACAAGATGCCCATAAAAGCATCTTATGGTACTCTAATTTTCACCTAATTGCACTTGAAATAGTGAAAATGAAGGTTTCGGGGGAAAAATTGAGAAAATAAGAATGAGACATAAAAGCAAAAGAATTTCAGTTTGAGGGGGCATGCTCCCCCTGAGAAAATTTTGAAAAACTTGGAACAAGATACTCCTATTCTGTCTGTTTCATTTTCTTCATCTCTTTCTAAAATTCCATAGCCTATAGAATTTTAGAAAGAAATGAAGAACATGAAACAAAGACAGAAACATAACAAGGGCTATTTTGATACTGAGCCAACAAATATGGGAAAACGTGAGTGTCTTTCTGTGCGCTCTGCTAACTTTTTATTCCGGCCTTGAGCAAGGAAAATTTTCTTGATAATTCACATTTTCGATTGACTGGGAACAAACCGATCACTCACTCAACAAATTTAACCACATGTTGAAGGTTTTATCTTCAAGAGATAAAAGATAGCCGTTATCAGCGTCAATAGAATAAAGTATAATGAAAGACCAAAACACTCAAAACACAGTTAAAAGTTAGTTTGATCATCTTTTGACTGTTCTAAATATACCGAGGAATCAAATCTCCTTTGGACTCGTCCATACAGTCATTGAAAATCATGTAAACGGGTGCAAAACATTCTTAACCAAAGTGTCTTAGCAGTTTTAGTCCACCTCATAAGCTTTAATTCGCCCATTTCACTGAGGAAAATAAGCTTACCGAATGTTTGTCCAACTGCAGCGAACAGTGAGTTTCCAATCCACACCGCAACCATATGCCCGTAACTGGTGACAAACGTTTTTAGTTCCTGTGACTTCAGCTTTCCTGACACTTTCGTATTCAGTAGAGAAGTAGAACATGTGTGTTTTAACAGAATTGCAGCCTGTAGTTTTTCCTCGTGTGTAGGAGCTTGTGTACAACTAGAACTCTAGAGATCAACTTCACTATTAACTTTTGCCGCGTCGTGTCACGTGTAGTGGTCTGAACAATAGAAACTTGTTTCTACTTATTTCCGCTTCCTGTAAAGTAAAGACTGTGATTTCCGGTGATTAAACAGAGATGAGATCCAACAACTTTAAGTTGTTATTTTTGGGACCAGGGGCTCAAAAGTATAATGTCTTATTTCTTTACTATACCGCGCATGGTCTCGACGCGTCGACGCTACTCGTGAGGAGTTGTGTCGTTCAAGATGGTACGGAAAATTTGTTTTACAAAATGATCATTGTTAGTCCCCATCAGCTCGAGGAGAGCCGAAAATTTATGTTTTTATGGCTCACTGAAGGTCTGAACGAGACCGTTTCCTCCTCGACTATCGAGTATCTTGTATAGATATGATGGTTACCTTCTTTCTGCTCTGATTTGCCCGGCTTTTTCCCGGTCGCTGTTTCTAGCTCTGGTGCTTCAGCTTTTGGCGTTTCTTTCTGCTTTTCTGATAATACGACCCATGTTTGTTTGTATTCGACGGCTTTCTCTTCACGTTGTTTATCCTTTGTGGCATAATTATTTATAGCATGGTACTCCAGTTAGTTGTCTTTTCTTCTAGTCCTTGAAACTCCGACTGGGAGAGAATTTCAGGAGCAAGCCGGCAAACTTTCACGCACGTTAAATTTCAACAACCCCCCTTCCCTTGACAACGCGACATACCCTCCCCCTGTTGGCTGAGCATGCTTGACGTCACAATCGAGCTATTGTGACGTCAGCGATCACGGCCACGTTACACATCCGGGACTTGCCAAGACGTCCAAAATTCGGATCGACCCCTAGCAATTTCCACAGGTTACCCAATACTACGAATTGCTGTATTTACAGTTATCTGCCTTTATTTTGACGCTGTTTTCTTAGGTATGGTGCTCCGCTCTGCGGCGGCCTTCGGCCGCCGCAAGGAGCTCCGCTATGACTGTGAAAAGTACCGTGACACGGCGCGGTACTGTCGCGGTGGCGGTACGGAACCTGGCCTGCTGTAGATACCGAACGAAACCGCGTAGTCGCGGTACGGACACGGTCGCGGAGTGGTACAACTTTGTCGCCGAACTTTTCACAGTCATACGAAATCTGCTCTAATTGTTAAGTATAGTAGGTTGCTTTGCTGAGTGATAACTATGGGAATTATAAAGCCATTTCAAGGTGGAATCAAGATAGCGGCCACTTATAAAAATGCGAAAGGATTATTTTATTTGCTGCTCATTTGATTATTTTCTGTTCATTTGATTATTTTTCAACCCAGTACACACTTAGTGAGCGGGTTTATAGATAAATAATGAACTCGTGAAAACGCACATTTTATCATGCATAAACTCTTTGTTCTAGTTCATAGTCCTAATGCCCTAATTTCTGAGGCTCTCGATGCCGCAGCCGCTAAATTTAGTTCAACTGCTACAGAATTTTACGAACTCAAAAAGGCAAATTCCATGGCAGTTTCTCTTTGACAGGCAGGTCGACCTGAAAAAAAGAGAAAAAAAATGACGGCTTGAGCGTTTCTGCATTCGATGGTAATTTATGGTTCTAGCGCTCCCTACCAGGACAATATTAATAATAACGATAAAAATAATGATAAAGCTAAATATAACGTATTGAGCTTTTTGCTGGAGTCTTTGAATTCGATGCTATGAGTCTTATTAAAATGGCGACGAAGGCAATGCATTATGGGCACGGTGAGTGGGCTCCTTTCGTATCAATTATTTTACAGGCGCCATTCAGCATTTTGTCACATTTTTTTAATTAAAGAAGACAAGTAAAGGAAGAATACGGAGATTCAGCTGCAAGGATTTTTCAGGCTCTACCCTGCCTCGTGAGAATTGGTTACCATAGCAACGTACTTTTTGCCCCAAAATGTCGATCTGTCGTTGTTACGAGTTAATTTCCTTAATATGAAGGACATGAGTATGAAGGAAGGCCTGTAAGTATTTTCTATCTTATAAAAAATCACCAAAACTGAAGCATCTTTCTCTCTTGGTCGCCGTCTTGTCGCCATTTCTCGGACATGGGGCATGGTGAGGAGTCACGTAAAAATCATAGGTAGCCCGCGCGGATTCTTAAAAATGACAGCACTTTCGTACGGAAAGCAGAAAATGATAAGCCTCTACTTGCAGGCAAGGATGCTTGCTGGGGGCCACCGGAGAGTCTTGAAGTGTTCATGATTCTTATTTCAAAACAGTCAAGTCTATACACACTTTAAGGAAAAGAGAGATGTGACCACAGCAAAACATAGCTACTATCTTTCCTGGTGCAAAAGGAGAAAAACCAATTGAAGAATCCCTCTAAGGTTTTACTAAATGCTAGTCCTGGCTAAGTGTTATACACAAAACATCATAGTAAAGGGAAAAATAGGAAACTCAAACAGCGATATGTTTGGCATGTACAGTGCATTTTAGCGTAGGGGAGAAAGAGACGTCAGGAAAAAGAAAACATCTCACGACAGGATTTGCGGTCCTGCTTGGCATACCCTAGCTACGCCGCCGCTCTAATCAAGGTAGAATTAGCTTGTAAAACAACCCTCGTCCCCTCCCTCCCTACCTGTTACCCATGGGGCATAAAATCTGTATAGAGTACACCATAGCCATCAGACGAAAAAAGGACTGGAAAACCCTAAAATGACATGTGACGAGATTTGCTCTCTTGGTTTTGCCAGGGCTCAATATAGACAAACCTCTTTACCTTGGGCATAATGTGTCCCATTCAGATCACGTGGCATTCTCACGAGTGTTCTTTCTTTGTTTTTCTGCTACGCACTGAAGGATATATGAATATGGAAGCATCCCAAACAAAGAAAGAATATTCAAATGAATGCCACGTGATCTGAAATGGGACAAATTACGCCCATGGTAAAGAGGTCTATGGGGGGCCTTTCCTCTTATATATTCTTAAAAAGGCGTTTTGACAGACTTAGATTGGATTTTTTTTTTTCTAGCTGCGGGCCACGTATACCAGAACAACATGCTTAGGACGGACCCTTAGATTCCTTGGGGGGAGGGGGGAGGGGGGACTTCATTCGTTCCTCAATTTCGTCCGTTCATCAAGCAGTCTAATAAAGCAAACCAGAAATTTAAACATATATTTTTTTATACCAGCTATCATTTCTCGCCCTAGAGAAAAAGTGCTTGCACGATTTATTATATATGCCCGGAAATCTTGCAGGGATATCTTTTCTAGCTTTGAAGCTTGCGCGTTATTTTAGGGGGATTTCTGCATTACAAAACGCAACAGTAAACAAGAAACAGAGAAAATTAAACATCGGTATCCTATTTTCATGGGTATTTTGTTAAAAAAATCTTTATCAAAAGCGAAAATCAAAAGCGGTTCGTAAAGTAAATGTCCGCTTGTTGCGTGACCAATTGAAGACTTACGAACATGATTTCTTTAAGGTAAGTTAATTTATCTAAAACTATCCTAGCTTTCGAAATTTCGGAATGCTATTTTTTTTTATTAAGAAAGGATATGTTATCAAACAAATTTGTTTAGTCGAATTCTTCCAGCTAAGAAGTTGTTCTTAACACTTAATGAGCGTATGGCTTGCAAAAGGCTTCCAATATTTTGTTTGGCCATACAACAAACATGAAGAATCAAACTTACAGGGAGGGCTAAGAATATTTAATCCGAGTGAAAGCTGTCGACGATACTGTGGATTTTACTTCTTACCACATTTTCAAGCTCAATGAGCACAGCTGTGCGCAGTAATTGTCGCGCAGCTGGGATTATACAGAGCGCTAGAACTATAAATTACTCTCGAACACACAAACGCGCAAGCCGTCGGTTTTTTTGCACCTTATTTTAAGGTCGACCTGCCTGTCAAAGAGATAATGCCATGGAATTGCCTTTTTGAGTTCATAAAATGTCTGTAGCAGTTGAACTAAATTTAGCGGCTGCGGCCTTTCGAAACTTCTATTAATTTTACAGTTGGCGTCAAGGGCATCGAGCGCCTCACAAATTAGGGCATTAGGACTATGAACTCGAACAAAGGGTTTATGCATGATAAAGTGTGCGTTTTCACGAGATTATTATTTATCTATAACCCCGCTCACTGAGTGTACTGGTTTGAAAAATTCAAAAATCAAATGAATAGCAAATACAATAATCCTTTCGCATTTTTATAAGTGGCCGCCATCTTGATTCCACTTGAAATGGCTTTATAAATTCCTTAGTTACCACTCAGCCAAGCAACCTACTATACATCCTCGCGGGGGGCTCTTGTGACAGCCATTGACGCATGCGCGAGATTTGATACAGAGCCGTTGAGAGAAACAATTTTTCTGCGCATGGCGCTCGCCAACGTTCAAAATCAGCCAATGAGCGAAGCCCCTCAAATGGATGTCCCCAGAGTCTCCCCTGCGAGAAGACACGCCGGGGAGCTCTGGGTACGAGAATGTGCTAAACAGACCTAGTTTGAGCAAAAAAACTGGCTTAAAAATGTGCACAACTCCGCATGCGCAATTTGTTTCTATATCTTCATAAACTTATTTTTACGACTTTCCTGCAGCTCCGCGACGGCGCTAAACGAGAGCTACCAAAAATTTTAATGCTGAACATCATAGACTGGGGTATGTACATTTAAACTGTGATGTTAGTTTTGTCAGGTGAAGTCCCACTATCTAGAAATAAATTAATTTCTCACTCATAGTTTCGCTCACATATGGCGGACCTCCGAGGGTGGGTGTTTTAAAATTTTGATAATTTTTTTACAAATAACAGAAATGTTCAATCTTTTTATATTTTCCAATAGCACAATAACGTATTAAAAACCCACAAAAGAATCAGCTCACTTGAGGCTACAGTGACCAAGCAATAGCTATGAGCATTTTCAACAAAATTCGACATTTTCTATCGGAAAATTTGGCATTTCGAGGAGCACTCAAATCCAGTCAAATAAAAAAAACAAAAAAATGCAATTGAATCAAATAAATGCCATTTTTATTCATCATATAGGATGGTCTACCAGCACAGAAAATTTCAGGCAAATCGGTGATGTCGCAAAATTTGACCGATCCGTTCTTAGGCGGACAGCCACTTAATGCTGCCTACCCTTTCCAAGAAAAAGGCACTACACTGACAACATTGATAGGCAGACATTAATTCAGATCCAACATTAATTGAATTGAGAGATGGCAGTGGTCGATGATGAGCATTGAGAATGAGGAGGTCAGTTTTGTCATTGCACAATTTCAACATATTTTGCAATACATTGGAGTGATCAGGCTTCCCCTTGGCAGATGAACGAAAATACAAAATATATATTTGGGTGTCATTAGCATAATATTATAGATTTAGGAACTGCCTAAAAGCGGAGCTCTCCATAAGCTTCATAGCTTTCATGGCATCATTGTTGACATCATCCATAAAGTCACATCACATGACCATATTGTTGCGTTTCTCTGGTGACCCACAACATTTTGCCAGAGTTTGGTTGCCTTGAAGTCCTTCCTTCCTGAGATATGAATTTTCAAGCTTTGATGACATCATTGATGACATCACATCACATGACAATTTGTTGCGCTTCTCTAGTCACATAGACAATTTTGACTAGATTCAGTTGTCTCAGAGTCCTCCCTTCCTAAGACATGAATTTTTCAAGCTTTGATGACATCACACAATGTGACTATGTTATTGCGGCTTCCCTTGCCACATTTTTGCCCAAGTTTGGTTGCCTTGGAAACTTCCCTTACTGAAATATAGCTTTTTCAACTCTTGATGACATCGTCAATGATGCCACACCATGAGATCAAGTAAGGTACAATGTAGTTGACTATAATATCATTCTCTTGCCACCTTTCCCAATATCTGATATGATTTTTCCAAGCTGTGATGACATCATTGATGATGTCACATCAGGTGACCACTTTGCTGCGCTTCTCTGGTCACCTAGACAGTTTTCCCCAAGTTTGATAGCCTTGGGGTCCTCCCAGAAACTATCATAATATTTAAAAATATTATGATAGTTTCCAGCTTTGATGACCTCATCAATGACATCACATCACATGATCATGTTACAGCACCCCCTGTATCATAGACAAAATTCACAATGCATAGTTGTCTTAGCATGTTCCCTTGAAGAGAAATATATTTTTCTTTGTACGGTATACCACAGGGTTCCCATGTGTACACTGATGGATGGACGGATGGATATGTACATATGGATGGACACAATCAAGAAAAAGAAAGATCATATTTCATGAAGCAAAGCTTCTACAGAAGCAAAACTTGGCAAACTAACAAAGGCCATACGAGGAACTGAACACCTTAGTCATGTGCCTCCATGTCATCACTGATGTCATCAAAACTTGTGGCAAACTTGTTGGTTTCAAAAATGAACTCCATGGGTATAAATTATTTTCTTTTATCATATAGCTCGTGTTTATTCTATCAAAGCGCACGCTCTATCATGGTTCTATCATGGTCACGTGGCGGCATTCAATGTTGCCCGCGTGGGTGACATCGCTAGAGTGAGAAATTTTGGCGGCCTTTTTTTACCGTATTTTCTGTTTTGCTATATAATAAAACACTTAATGACTGCATCCCCGGGAAACAGCGAGTTTTGTTTTCCCTCAAATCTCGATGTTTTCCTCGACTTTGTCTCAGGAAACATTGAGATTCTCGGGAAAACAAAACTCGCTGTTTCCCTCGGGAGCAGTCATTAAGTGTATAATGTATGGTGCTCCATAAAGCGATAAATTATTAATGATAACACATAGTGCATCTTCATTACCTCCGCATCAACAGCTATATGAAATATACTTACTGTAATGAGAGTGATAGATTTGAGTACTGTACTCACCCATTCAGAGTTAGTGGATTGTGCTGACAACTTGTCAATAGTAATTCCACATGCAAATGGTGACTGGCAGTCAATTGTGGCATCTTCATATCGAATGTGCACATCACTAATCACAAGCTGTAACAAGTTGAGAAATAATAAATCATAGCTTCAGAATATTTTGAAGAAGGCAGCTGCTCAAAAAAAGTAGCCGGCTGAAAAGGAATAATTAATAACCAACATGCAAATTTCGTAGCTTCAAATCAACAAGTTAGTTTGCTCACCAAGCCAATTCTGACACAGGCACAGAGCTGGGAGATTTCTAAGAGGAACTACAATTTAAGGATTCCAGTTTTTATTTTATTTTTGCCAACAATGAGGTGAGCTTCAGGCTGCATTTGACAAAGTTGTCTGTGGTTTTAACTTTTTTGTGTCTCATATTCAGCAAAACGTAGCCAGCAATTAAATGTGAAGTAGCTGCCAGAGCTCTGGCGGTTGTTGGCTTGTTCGGACAGCTCTGATAAATTAAGAATTTAGATTTACGTTCCGAGGGATCAGTACAAAGAGACAATAGAGGTCACTGGTGGTTCACATACTGGTACTGTACCTGGAGATTCTCCACTATAGTGGTAGAAAATGAAGAATAGAATGAGGGCCACCATGAGCCATACCAAAAACTTCCTGCCTGATTTTTCTGCTGTGATTCCTGCAATAATACATCAGGTCAGGGGAACTGAGGCGAGAGTACCAGTATTGGGCAGTTGCAAAACAAAATCTGCACCCCTCTGTTGAGGGCCACAGTTTCAGTTATGTTCTGGACATTTTAGGTCATCCCTACCCACCCTGGACTGGAATTCCAGTTATAATTTTCTCATGACCACCCCGGAAATTGTGACGACTCACACAAAAATGTACACTAACGGTTTCCCCATTATTTTAACTTTTTTAGCACTTCAAAACACTTGATAACGTCATTATAACGGTTTTAGAAAATTTTGTTTACCACCCTAGAGTTCCAAATTTTTCGGGAATATGCAACCTGGTGTTTTGCTACAGTAATAGGGTACAAACATTGGAATTCCAGACATCCTCAACAGGGTGGAGGTGTTTTTTATTGTGACTGCCTATTCTATGGAACTGTTGACCACTTTTGGAAATGTTGGGTCAGCTCTATCATTTCATCCCTGTCATCATTATTTTTCACCCTTGGGTCATCATCCCCGGGGGGTGGGGGGGACTCCCTATATTCGAATGCTAGGGGTGACCATCGTATTTTTTAGGGGTTGAAATCGGCGATCTGGTATTTTTTAGGGGTTCGAAAATAAAAAAACGGTATAGTAAGAAAAATAGGTATTTTTTAGGGGGTCCTCACGCTAATAAGGTAGTGTTTTTGAAAGTCGAGAGGATACATTTGATGTATATTAAATAAACAGCCAGAATAAAATTAAATCTGTCAAAATTTTTTAGGGTATTTTCAGACTGAGGGGTATTTTTTAGGGTGGAAATTTTTTCCGACCAGGTATTTTTTAGGGTCAAAATTCGAGTTTCCCGACGGTCACCCCTAGCATTTTAACCTTAGAGTCCCCCATCCCCCCCCCTGGGGTCATCATCATCATCATCACAATCACCATCATCACCTTTGGACTGCTCAAAGCCCCTTATTTGGCAAAATGTCCATAAAAGCAAGAGAGGGGGGGGGGAGAGAGAGGGGGGTTAGTCCTTCATATAATGGTACAGTATACAGGTAATGTGCCACCCTGTAGGGTACAGTTTTGGG
Organism: Scolanthus callimorphus; assembly: GCA_033964015.1. Lineage (NCBI taxonomy): Eukaryota > Metazoa > Cnidaria > Anthozoa > Actiniaria > Edwardsiidae > Scolanthus > Scolanthus callimorphus. The sequence continues at coordinate 19,843,339 of CM066918.1, forward strand.
GATCCTGACGTCTGTGGTAGGGTATCATTTTTCGCTTGTTTGGTCTCTGATATGGTTTGTATTTCAGTATGGCTACCATACAAACAAGTTTCGATGAAAGTTATTTTAAAAATTTACACTGATTAACAAAACATCCGCTTTGATCTCGACCAACTGGACCACCCTGGGGCCGGTTCCTGAAAGGTGGATTAGCGCTATTCTAGGAATAAAATTTGCTAATCTAGGAATAAATTTAATCCTGGAATAAAGTTGAGTTCCTGAAAGCGGGAATAGCGCTATTCCCGGGATTAAATTCAGTACACCTCGCGAGCAGGGAATAACTCACTAATCCAGGAATAAATCAGTGAAAAACAACACAAAATTGCATCTAAATACGCCGTTTTACTCACGTTTTTTGCTTTATTTTCACTTCATTGGACAGTACAGTAGGTTGCTCCATGACCTTAGAACGATGCTTCAACAAGATGACTGAGTGATTTTTAGTGTTCCTTTGTTTCTTTTCCCGTCATCAAAATAGAAAGATCGATGATAAAGTTCGATATCTTTCTACCGTGTTCGGGAAAAAAATTATTGCTCATCGCTGATCATATTTTAGAAAAAATAAACCACATCAAGGTCGAGAATGATAATTAAACTAGACACTTTGTTGTATTGTCAAGAGAAAAAATACCTTTTGATTACTGTTTTAGTTTGTTTTTAAAGTGAAACTAAATTTTTTGCACACCGCCATTTTGTTTTTTGGGGCCAGTCTCCTCACAGATGCACAGGATGCCCAGTAATAGTTGGCTTCTGCACTTAAATTTCAGCCAATGAAATCGCTTTAAAAGCAGTCAAACCAGTTATGTTGTCTTATTCCTGGAATAACTAATCCAGGAATAACTTGTGCTTTCAGGAACCAATATTTATTCCTAGAATAGCTAATCCTACCTAGAATAGCAGATTTAATCCTGGATAAGCCGCTATTCCTGGATTAAGTTAGTCCTCTTTTCAGGAACCGGCCCCTGGTGTCTAAATTTAGGTCTGCAGTAGGGTAATATACAATTTTAACTGTAGGTCTATGGTAGGGTATAAAAAACGAGGATATTTGGTCCCTGACAGGGGGTCAGGTTTTGAAGACCTTGGGGGGGGGGGGGGGGGTCATTTCTCAACACCCTTCCGTGGGGGGGGGGGTATGGATATTTTTTTGGAAACACACATTTTACCAAAAAACATTATTAACTTGACAGTTTTCAGAAGTGAGCCACAAGAAGCTGAGCGTGAGAAAATGACCAGAATTTGCTTGCATGTAATGAAATCGTCATTTGTGACAAACTTCGTAATTTGCTCCTGGAAGTTTGCCTGAAGGGCTCGGAAAAAAAATCTGTGAAGGACTTTATTATCATTCATTAAAAACCACAACAGCTACATATCATCGCCACTACCGACATCTTGTCATCATCATATTTAAACTGTAAGTACATCACATGAGCAATACCTGCCATTGAGCTTCTAACAAGTCCAGCAGCTTCTTCTTTCTGAACCATTCTCTCTCATTCTCCTCTTTCTCATTGTACTCCTGATAATAATAATATTCCATACATTAGTCTGTAAGAAGCTACGTCAAGTGAGGAATTGAAAGGATTTTGATGATATTGTGTCCGTCCTCCTCCTAGAGAAGCTTTGTTACCTCACTACTCTGAAGTGGCCCTGCCACAAGGTAGAGCTTTTCCACATGTATGATCCAAGGCTCTGATTTGGGCCGCCTCAGTGGGATGGACAGCTGCAAGTGGCCAATAAATCCAGACTTGACCTCTAGTGGAAGATCAAGTCCTTTCAGAGCTGTTTTCTTTAGTGGTAGGTTATGCAGGTCAACAGTTCCTGTATGAAGAATGCAAATAGAAATGGTCTATCTGTTATTTCATGACATTATATACCTGAACATGACCTACCGGTAATCTACTTGTCAGTACCGTCGGTTGCATCTACCTGTCTACACACTCGACATAAACAAGTTCTGTCGCCACGTGAAACTTCAAAGTTTTGACAGTTTGCCCGCCCAAGCGTGAAGCTTTGTTGACGCTCGTGAGTGGAAAAAGGTAAAAAGTTCAGTTGATTTATTACTTTTTGACAAGAAAAAAACTGTGAAGTTACTAGAATATTAGCTTTTTTCAATGTTTGTTATTGAAACGAAAGTGCAGACTTGAATATTGTGACAAAAACGTTCAAGTTTGGTCGTCAAAACATCCAAGTTTCACTGTCAAAACATTGAAGTTTCACGTGCCGACAGAACATGTTTTTGACGTGTGTGTAGACGGGTACCGTAGCTGCAACCGACGGTATTAGCACCACAATACCCAGAAAATGTGACTTTTTATAAGCATTATCTCCCCTTGCTCACAAAATGTGTTATAGTGATTTAAAAATTTGCTTGCAAGTTCCTCTACAGATTAAAGCTTTACAGGGTATAACTAGATGAAATTACATTTATTCCTATCAAACATTTACTAATTGTTACAACGAAATGCATCTCTTGTGTCATTATATTATCCCAAGACATGATTGCACAAGAGCAATTAACAATTTCAACTGTATTGTACATCACTTATGGCATACAACATCTTTTTTTAATTTCATTGTACAGTGCTCTAAATTTCATTTAAAAATTACAGGTAATAATATGAAGTGTTCCAACTACCTGCTGTAATTAATTATATGTTAAATAGACTTTGTGTAAGCTTTGTGCTGCCTCAACATGATCATAAAACTGTGTTATATTCCTTTAGAGTGTAGTGCTGGCATACCTGTACTATAGCCATATCTATATATTATTATATTATTATAATCTATAGCCAGATGATCAACAAAAATGTACATTTGTATGTTGCTTGCAGCTGGGGTAAAGTTTGTATCTTCTGGAAAACACCTTTTTAAAATAATATTCTGCATCAACATTTCACAGGTACAGCAAATGATTACTTATCACAAAAACATCCCATAACTTATGTGATCCCAGAAAAATACCATGGCGACATGAATGTTTGGAATGTGTGATAAATCCCAAGTAGGGTGAAAGTATGGATCTTTTCTGGAATTATCCTGGGCTATTATACATTTTCTGAGGAATAATTCACTACTTTAGCTAGAAGGTAATATTATACATGTACTTTCTAATCAGTGCAGGAGTCTAAGATGAGAGTGCAATTAATTTTGATTACCGTACATTGCTCAATTAATTCCTAGAAATTCTTCGCTTTTGTACAAAGCCACAGATCAAAAAAATAATTTTTAAAGAAATGTACACAAAACTATTAGGGCAGCACTCAGCTACTGCTAAATATACATGCATAACAGCAAAAACTACCAGAATATTTTCTTTTAATCTGCTAGATGTAGTTAAATTATTTTGGAAAAATATATACTTGACTGCCAACCAGTTAGCACATTGGTAGAGCACCGGTCTGTTGTGTGGAAGGTTGGGGATCAAACCCCGGCCTAACCGCACTCAGGGTCTTTAAATAATTGAGGAGAAGGTGCTGCCTTTTTTCCAAGATCTGCATATCGTTGGGCCTTCACGTCTTCTCAGATAAGGACGTAAAACCATAGACCCAGTCTCTCACATGTACTACATTAACCTGAACCAGAAGGATGTCAAAGAACCAAAAGGACATCGGAAGTTGCCCATTCTCAGTGCTGGGCTTACAACTTACTATTACCCACTACACTGACCAGGAACCTTGTAATTGGAGCCTCACTCTGTGAGGATTTCCCAGCCCTCAGGCAAATTCAACAAATTAAAATATTCAAAAACAAGTGTTTTAACGGATGTGCACAGTCATAAAACTACATGACCTAACACAGAGAAAATAAAAAAATGTAAGATTAATAATTATTGCTAGTACATGTACCTATTCCAAAGTCTATACACTTGCAGTTTGATGATCAATCATAACAATAAAAAATCGGGAAATATCTAGAAGAGCATCATTTTTAACGTAGTCGTATTAAACAAAGTTAAGTTAATTGTATAGTCTTATAGTTCTGGATCATTTCCAGAATTGCATGTTGTTTATGTTGTTTACAGCACACCGAGGGAGATATTACTTCTCTTAGGTCTGCATATCTACAGGGTACCTACCAACTCCAATAGATAGCTGATCTGTGTTTAAATTTTCCACGTATTCGCCAACATACGTCCTCAAAATCCATGCTGCTAGACCTTCGAGCATTGCAACCCTCCTCGTTCAACTTTAAACTTCTCGCGTTAGGATATTTTCCCGAAATTATTTCGTTCAGTCATCCCGGCTGTATGACGTTACTGTTATCTAGACACATTGTTGTTGACCAAAGTTGCGGAAATATGGAAGTAAATGAACAACTTGACTTCACTTCCTCTAGAAAATCTTACTTCATCTTGATGATACAATCTCACACAAATAGCTTTGTATGGAATTGTGGGATACCACGAGAAAATATCGACTTGAATAGACTCAACGCCCGAGGGCTGTCCGAAGCCCGAACATGAAAAGCAATTCAAATGTCTAAATATACTAAGTATAGACTATTAAAGACTATGAATGCAAATAAATATTTGCTGAAAAGTATGGTTTGAAGAAGAAAAGGAGCTAAAACTTTACACAATGGTGAGCTGACAGAGCTGACCGACCACCATTAAAATCTGTCGATATATTGTCGTAGACGAAGAGCATCATGGGAAACATCGATTAATAAACAAGCCATTCGGCATTCGCAGCGGGGAATTCAGACTTTGATCGAACAACTCGAACACTTCATCGATCATGAACATTTTATTGGTGTATTTCCTTATTTTTCTTCAAGCCACCCTGTTCATTTTATATTTTACCGGTAGATGGGTGGCGGTTGAGTTTGTACAGCTACTGTTTGTGGTCTTGTACCAGATATTTCAGTCATTCCTACAATGTTTTTTCGCGCGCCGCAAGTCACTTTGCGGGGAAATTGTGCTTCTTACTGGAGCTGCGAGCGGTATTGGCCGACTGACTGCACTGAGATTAGCCAAAAAAGGTACGCTTAGAATATATATATATTTCATTTTGGTCACTTTTCTGCATGTTGCAGCAGGAAGGCTCCTATAAAGAATAATAAGTACACAGTACGAGGTATCTCAAAACAGCCTAAAAGACCCTTTGATTGGTTCCTAACAGATTTTACAATGTACAATGTACTTAATAACTTTGGTCTTTTTTTATGGGAAATACTTGTTTTGTGTTACCAAGTCAAGTTTCAAGTTCAAGTTTATTATTATTTGATAACTGGAAAAATAAGATACATAAATAGCAGTGCCCGCAAATAGTACAAGACTAGTCTAGGCGGGCAGTGAAAAAAATACAATACAACTTTTGAATCAACGAGCTCTGAGCCCTGAACAAATTTGCATTTTAGAGAGATTCTGAGCTCTGAGCCCTGGACAAATTTGCATTTTATCTCACCTCAATTAAATTTAAACAGAAACATGATTTAAATTAAATCAGTGGAACAATTTTTCTCTCCCACATAGTGAGTAGTCTACTGTAAACTATGTGGCATGGCACTTCTTAAGTGATTATTTATTCTGTGAAGTGAAATTCCTTTTTCTTATATAAAAATGTAAAAGTACTTCTCCCAAATCTGTACTCTTTTCATAGTTGTATTCGTTCATAGTCAAGTTGTTAATTCTGTATAATAAGGAAGATAACAGTGTGAAAGCTGTGTAATTTTAATCCTTGATCTAAACTATCTCAGTCTCAGCCAATTAAAACTGCCCAGTGCATACTGTGATGGATTATAGTGTACCAGCTGATCACCTGTGGGATGCCGCTATTATATAATTTATTAACAACAAGCTTTAGACAAACAAGTAAGCTTTATACAAACAAGGAAGACTTGAAATTGTGCCTGCATGAGTCGCTTTTGTGATGAATTATTCCTTTTTGAGACTAAAAAATTTCAGTTAGTCAGAACTTAGTGAACAGATTCTTAAAGGGAATCCCAGCTGTTTAGCCATTTCAAGCTCAGAGGAAACTTAAATGGTGGTAATGCCTGCGAAATTCAAATTAGAATCTCGTCAAAGTGAAATGAGTTTACCTTTTGGTCGAGGGTCGAGGGTACCTAGTCGAGGGTCGAGGGAGGGCATGTCGAGGGTGAGGGTAGCTGGTCGAGGGTAGCTAAAAATGGCTCAAATTGTCTCCTGGAATATTGTACACAAGACTGGAGATTTTTTAGCGATACATTTGTGTCCGCGTCCGCAATCTGTCGTGTTTATCAAGCGGGCACATGCAATATTGTCGGGAACTGCGCCGATAAATACGAAGCCAGTGGAAACTGCAGTTTCTTTTTGCCCAGTTATGTTTACGTTTAAAGCTAAACTAAAAACATTTCTTTGTTTGTACCATATAGCTTCTATATATCGAAGCATAAAAAACATAGCAGCGTTGTTCTTACGGTACGTGTTTCGCACTACTCTTTTCCGAGTTGACGTGAGTTTTATATCGAAAGTAGCTCTAGTGGTAGTTCATGCAGTCATGTATCTCAAAATTCGTGAGTAATTGGAAATAGTTTTGCCTTCCAGCTGTTTAAAATGGGTCGTAAAAATGTTGTCGGTCAGCTGACCTGACCGCCATTTTGTTTTGAGGCAAATGCCTGTGGATCGTTCCATTGACCTTGACAAGTAGCGTTATCTCCCCCGGTGTGCGAAAAATGTAACGTGTAACGTATGTACATCATCTGCAACGCTTAAATACTTTCTTGTGAACTTGTGTAGAATAGCGAGAAAATGATATTGGAGACGTATTCCATGTCTCAGTCCTGGTGTTTGATATGGAAAGATCGTGAGTTGACCGAGAGACTTTAGGAACTTGAAACGAAGCAAAGATTGCGGACGTTGACACAAATATCACGAAGGTGTGAAAACAACCCTAACAATCTCCGGTCTTGTGTATATTCCACGAGAAAATTTGAGACATTTTTAGTTACCCTCGACCAGTTACCCTCACCCTCGACATGTCCACCCTCGACCCTCGACTAGGTACCCTCGACCCTCGACCAAAAGGTAAACTCAAGTGAAATGAGTCGTGTCAGCCTAATTGGGTTTATTTTCCATCCTAAAGCCTCGTGGATTATCTATGAGTTGATAAAGTGTTGTTTGAGTCTAAAAATGCTAAACAGCTGGGGATTCCCTTTAAGCTAGCATATAAATTTTTTGAAAAGTTTTATAGGTTACTGGTTTTTGTCTTTCCGGATGACTTATTGCTGTCAGACAGTGCTTAACTTGCTAAGAATCCCGAGTTCAGTGTTCACAATCACTGTGGAGCACCATCACAATGGTTCATGCCATTTGGATTTTGAGACTAAAATTTTAGCACCAGTTGTAAATTAATTTGACTTATGCCCCAATTACATGGAGCAGGCTGGCCCGGATGGGCAGGCTGGGTTTTTCTACCAAGATCTTGGCTGTCTGCCTAAACTCTGTAAAAAATTGACTCATGATTTCATATTGGGAAATTTTCAGCCTAGTTTGCCAAGATCTCGGACAGTCACCCTCTGTGGGATCCCAGCAAAGCAAGCTGAAAAATTCTCATGTAATCGCTCAACCGGGCTAGCCTGGTCTTGCTTTGAAGAGACAGAATTACACTTCTTGATCAGATTTACACTTCTTATACATTATCCAGAGCACTGTTATGCCATGAATTTGGAAGAGAAGACACTACGTCGCAAGCTGCTGATAGTAGAGTGCCTTGCAAATGTTTTGTGTGTCCACCATGTTGTAACTACCAACAACGAACCATGATTCATCATACCGGGCAAGCTCAGCTCTAATACCAATTTCCAGCCCTGATGATTATAAATGAATTACGGTTTTCATGATGGTTTCATTTTCCAGCCATTTTTTATTATACTAATAAAATCACTTACTTTGGTTCACAGGTTGTATACTTGTACTGTGGGACATCAATATAAAAGCTTTAGCTGGTGTTGCCAAAGAAGCCAAGGAATTAGGAGGAATCGTCTATTATTATGAATGTGATGTCAGAAAGTATGAAGAAGTATCTAGGGTTGGTGAACAAGTGAAAAAAGAAATAGGGGATGTCACAATTCTGATCAACAATGCTGGTGTTGTAACTGGGAAAAAGTTGCTGATGTGTAGTGAAGAAGACATTAGAAAAACCTTTGAAGTCAACACTTTTGGTCACTTCTGGGTAAGCATAATAAGTACATGCACTTATGTTAATATAATATTTATTTCATCCAATGTATGTCTTTGAGTTCCCAGTTCTCTATTTTGGCAATTTAGTTGTCTTGTAAGGTTGAAAAAATTACATTAAATAATAGAATTCCACCCGTCTCAGGTTTCTAAAAAAATGAATCACATACATTGTATCACGTACAAGTTAGAATGTAGTCAAGAGAAAGTACCCTCAAGAGGTCTTGAGAAAGGGGTCACCACTACAAACCATTTTTTTATGTTTTCACTATATTTGTGTCCCACAAGGGAGGTCACAGACACCCCTAGGATCCTCTATCTATGCTGCCATGGAGTGGCGGTACTCACTTTATACATGACAGGAGGTCTCATAGATAGAGCATTATTGCAAACCCCAATACAACACTTCAATGCTTTGGGGGAAAAACAAACTCTTCTAATGAGGGGTGGCGAATCTTGTGAAATTTTCTAGGGATTCTCAAATCTCGAAATTTTAGAAAGCTGTCTCGCAATCTCGTTTTCTAAAAAAATTAACACAAAATACAGAGAATGTATGAGAAGCACTATTTGATCACCTTTGATCTCGATTGTTTTAGGCTTGATCTCGCTGTCTCGTAAAGTATTTTACCGTTTGCCATCCCTCTAATGCACTTATACGTTGCTGAAAAGGCTTTGAATGAATAATTTATGTGTAAGCCCCAAAAAGGACCATATCTTTAAGACCTAAAAAAATAGGCCCTGACCCAAAAAATACTGAGAGTGTATTTTTTTTTACCAGAATTCTTAAAGTGAGACCCCTCCCTCCCATCATGTATACTGTTGAGAACTGCCCTGAGTCTGTGCCCTGCATTTCAATATACCATAGCATTATTATAACAATGACATTGACATATTTGTCTTCCTCAGGCCATCAAGTGTTTCCTCCCAGGGATGGTGGCCAAAAATAAAGGCCATATAACAGCCATTGCTTCTATAGCTGGATATTTTGGGCTAGTTGGGTGTGTGGACTATTGTGGGTCTAAATTTGCAACAGTTGGTCTGATGGAGGCATTAAGACGTGAAGTCTATTGCATGGGTGCAGACGAGATTCAGTTCACAACTATTTGTCCTTTTTTCATTGAGACTGGCTTGTTTGCTGGGGTCACTCTCAGGTAGATTTCATTGTGTTACTAGACTGCTTGCAGTCCCTTCTTTGGGACTGCAAGCTGAATGTGTGATTCCAGAATGTGTGATTCCAGAAATTATCCACCACATCCTTTCCCATGTTTGAGAAATGACCCCCACCCATCCCTGGAATTTCCAGTGAAAATACAGTGATTGTATCCATGGGAAATAAAAGGCACTGGACCCCCAACCCCTCTGGAATTTCCAAATCCCTTCCACGGGGGAGGTATGGATTTTTTCCTGGAATCACACATTATGAACTGGGAATTGTCATTTGTCATTGAGTAATACCAGAAACTATACAGAGGCCCCACCACAGAGGGAATCGGAAATTCCAGGAGAGGAGGTCAAGGCAACTCTTATTCTCATACAATCACTGCCATTGAACCATTTTTGTGTAAGGTTCCAAAATATGGGGTATCAGAAAAACATTTGTGTGGACACACACACATATAGAGGTTTCATGTTGGAGCGCAACAGGAAAAATATTTATCTGTAGGTAATTATTTAATTTTTTTAAGGTACCCTAGTCTTCCTGGCTTCAAAGCTCTTAGACCAGAGTATGTGGCTGACAAAATAGTTTATTCTATTGAGACCAACAAAGACACTGTCTTTCTTCCCAAGATGTCTCAAGTTTCTTACTACCTTCAAACGTAAGTATCTTGTAGCACTGATTGTTCCTTTTATATTATCATTATTATCATTATTAGTTAGTAAGAAGGTCTAGTACTTTGAAATATGATGTATTGGACCCAGAGCCAATGGCTGTCAGAGTGGTCAATGGTTTGAAGTCCATGATGCACCACTCCCAGGTATCACTAACCCAGTGGTTAAATGTACATTTGATTGGATAAGAATCAGTCTTATCGCTAGGTTAGCGTTAACCCACAACATGCGATGTAAAGTCAGGTAGTGAGTGGCAATCTATGAAAGAAATTATTGAACAATTTGCTGCTTGACCGCTTCAAAAGTGTGAGACGACTAATGACAAAATCAAATAAAAAATCTACGCATTTATCATGCGTTTATGTGTTTGTTTCATTTAATGTGTCTAGATTTCTGCCCTCCAAGTCATCAGACATGCTTGTCCGTTTCCTGGGTGGTGACGAGGCAATGGATAAATTCGTTGGACGCCATGAGCATGTCCCTACAGAATCCTCTCTGCTGAATGGCTAGAATTGACGATAATAACGATGTAGGATGATGATTTTTGATGATTATGAGCTAAACAACAGCATGGATCCCAACGACCGATCTCACATCTACATCTACTTTATTGACTGATAAAACCATCCGGTATCACATCAGTATAAATAAAAAATATACAAATCTATCTGGATAATATATAATACATGGAATAAATCTATAAATAATAATTTAAAATACATTCTCTAAAACCAGTGGCCATTGTCAATTAAATATTTTCGGAGCTCTCCTTTAAATCGGCCCTTATCCTCTATATCAGTAATCGAGCCTGGCAGTGTGTTCCAAAACCTAGTACACCATGGAAAAAAACTATTCGCATGTTGATTGCATTTTGAATGTGCTCTATGGAAGCGCTTGGAGTTGCCATTCCTTGAAGGCCGGTCCATTGGAACCAAGAAGGGCTCTCTCTCAATGTCCACAGTTCCATAAACTGTGTAATTGTTGTAATTGCTGTAATTGTTTGTTAGTTATTGTACTCAGAACCTTGTGGATGTCTCCTCTGTCTGAATAATTTATCTGTATAGGTAGCTCTACCAAAACAAATGTACAAAAAATATGGAATTCACTCGCAGCTCAAGTCAGATTTTTTCCAGTGGAAATATGACCAGGTGAAGAAGTTATTGATCATCCTGTCGGAAAGGCCGAACCTGAGAATGTGGAGGACCTTGTGATCAGAAGGCCCTTGGTGTGTTATGTTTCACTGCTGGCAGCGGTCTCTCAAGGCGAGGATCTGTGCCTCGTTGTATAAATGATGTGCTGCGCGTGAGAGTGGTGAGAGAAGGGGAATTTAAAGGACACTGGGAAACAAGGATTTCAGATGTAACTGTAAAAAAAAAAAAGAAGAAAAGAGAACTTCCCTCCTAGGCAACGTGCTCATGAGGATCCACGAGGTTGAGGTGTAATCTTTAACAACGTATTGTCACATCTCATAATTTTCCTCAGGTGTAGGTGGGGTTTCGAGGGGTTCGAACGGATCAGCTTTGGGGCCAGAAAAGCCAGGTTTTATTTTGGTGTCACAAAACAGGTAGTAAACACGACAAAATCCTATAACTTTGGTTTATACAGGTTTTTTTTCTTCTGAACAACGGAGGACAACGAACCTGTTCCTAATGACTTTGCACGCGGGCAAGCAAGCGCCGAGTTTGTTGGTTACAAGAACACCTGCTAAGTTTCTGGGAAATACATTGAAAAAATGGAAATTATACGAATATAAAATATAGAGCAACGCGGACCTGCTTTCCAAAATGCAACCATACCATTGTCGACCATTGGACATGGCACCTAAAATCTGCCAAGGCTAGGTGTGATAGTGTGATAGGAATACACCTATTTCAGAAAAGGCTGCACCGTCACTTGAACTGGCTGTTGTAGCATGTCAGTGGAGAAACTAGGAAGAACGAAATTCTCCTCGAGTTAACCCGATACAAAATTTCTTGCGGACGATGTATTCCTTGTCACATGAGCAGGGTGAAAAATATGGATAGTTATCCTAAAAATAACAAAGTGGCCATACCTATTTGCGACGCAAGGGGACAAAAGCCTGCCCCCCTCTCCCTTTCTTGCGCCAGCAAAATAAGCTTTTGTAGCTCATCTTCACTAGTCACCGATATCCCAAGGTCTATTCTATGTTGGTTTGTGTCAGTGAATTATCCAAAATTGGATCGTCGAGCATGGGCCGGCCGGGGTCCGGGGAGTCGTGCGACGTGCTGCTTGAAAGCTTGCACTAATCTACCTTATTGGTACTAATTTTCGCGGGCACTTACTTTCGCGAAAAAATGTCGCCATATTTCGCGGGTCTTTATTTTCGCGATTCGGGTGCGACAAAATTCTTAGGAAATCAATTTTCGCGAAATGAAAAGAGAAACCATTTTATTTCGAGAATTTGATTGTTATTTTATATTCTTATTGCTGAAAATCATCAACTCATAACGAAAACCAAACTAAACCGCATCGTGTACCATAGGCATAGTTAAATACATTATCCTTATGCTTTTAAAACGTTCTTTGAAATTGTAAAATACATATTTACATTGTAGCCGTGAATTCTTCATTAAATTGAGAAAACAAGAAATATGGGAGGGTATTAAATTTCGCGACAGATTAAAATTCGCCGCAATTTTTTTCGCGTCGCTTTAAGTTCGCAATTTTTTTAATCGCGAAATTAAAGCGACGCGAAAATTAGTACCAATTAGGTAATTGACCTAATTCATCGATATTTTAAGTTAATATAATATGAAATTGAATAAAAATGCTTCAAAACAACAACAACAAAAATAATCGATATTTTAACTTGGATACGAGGATCAGGGGAATAACAAAAGAAATAAATTATTCGTTTTTCGATGCGATTTGAGCGTCGGACTCAAATTGTATGGTTTATTCGCTTTTGGGCGTCAACGCTATATCGGGTTACAGTATTATATTGCTTTCATACTTTTGGGGGTCACAAGTCAAACTCAAACTGAATTCCCTGAAGCTCCGTTGTTTTACGGACTGCAACTAAGAAAATCCTTTCCCCTGTTGTCTTTTTGGTCAAATTGATCAACAGGAAAACTTGACTGAACTGGAAACCGGCTGAGGTCGCTAAGGTTAGTTCAATAGCAAGGGAGAAACGTTCTATCAGTTTGTTGGCCAAGCTTAGTCGTTTAAGTATCTGTTGTGACAATAGCGCCAGATCCGTAAGCTATCAAATCTACTGACTGCTGAGAACTTGGTTTCGTTGTTGGCTAGATCCATGTTTACCCGTCGTTTATAGATTCGACTAGAGTAATCTTTGGAATTACTATGAGATTTCCTAGTAAGAAGTCGGCAAAACTCTGCCCGGTCACAGCAGAACGTGAATGTAGCTTGCTGTGATGTCATTACTGAGTCATCCGAGTCTTGAGTTATCGAGGCAATCTTAGGCCTAGTCTAAACGTCGAGCCAGCGTCGTGCCGAACCGAAATATTGGATTGAACTCGACGCTGGTGCGACTCTAGCACGACGTTTAGAGCCAATTTTTAATTCGGTTCGACCAAGCTATTCGCCTTTGTCACACGGCAGCCATCTTGGATTTTCTAATACAGCGAAGCTGCGAAGCTGGCATGAATGCGAGGCCAAGCGTGTAAGATCACCCACGCATAGTAATTTCTGTAAGAAAAAATCCAAGATGGCTGCCGTGTGACAAAGGCGAATTGGGCTCGACATTCTCTGTCGCGCTACCCGACTGTAGCACGACTTGGCTCTAAACGCCGTGCCATCGTCGCGCCGAGTCTGATGCATACATTATAGAATAAATTTTAAAAAGTGTTTTGCTAAGAATCCAGGCCTGTCACTTGGCCACAGGAATCCCCTAAACTTCGCATTTCCGGCTCGACTCTGGCTCGACGTTTAGAACCGCTACCGCGCCAGCGCCGAGCCAAATTAGATTCGGTTCGGCACGACGCTGGCTCAACATTTAGACTAGGCCTTAAGTGTAGTGACATTTGGTTGTGCGAAGAAAAATATGTCCAACGTTTTGTATAGGAAATCATACGATTTCGAGTTCAATTTGGAATTTATTTGGATTTTTCAAAGTATGCGGCTCGTGCAATTTGAGCTTTTTGAAAAACCCACAAGTGTAAATAAATTCCAAATTGAACGATAAAAGTCGTATGATTTCTTATAAGTAATAATAATAAAGATAGACTGTTTTGCACACGGGCAAAGTCTCACAAAGTCGAGGATTATTCCGAGTCGGTATGGAGTTTTTGCACTTTATTGAGGATATCGGTAAAACAAAAGTGCTTGGTTCGTCTCATTCGCTGCACTATGAGTGTACCTTTGCGGCCATTCAGCATTTATTTTCGTTATTCTGAAATTATTTTCTTTTTTCAGAAATTAATTTCGTAATTCTCAAATTGTTCTCGTACTTCTGAAGTTATTTCCGTATTTCTGAAATTATTTTCGCAATTCTGAAATTATTTTCACAATTCTATACCTTTGCGGCCATTCAGCAATTATTTCCGTCATTCTGAAATTATTCCGTACTTCTAAAATTATTTTCGCAAGTCTGAAAGTATTTTCGTAATGCTGAAATTATTTTTAATTCTGAAATTATTTTCTTATTTCTGACACTGCTGAAATTATTTCGCAACGCCAAAATTATTTTCATACTTTTGAAATTGATTTTCACAACTCTGAAATGTTCATTATATTACCCCGAAAGCGTAGCGCACCTTCCACCTTAGTAGGGGGGTGGGGGGGGGGGGGTGCTTAGTACGACTGAGGATTACTACTAAACCATCGACTGAGCTCCGGCAAGGAACGAGGGTTGTCCAATACACTGACAAATTTATGCAAGGCATTGTCTAAAACAATGGAGTGTATTATAGAACGAGGCAATACAATGGAGGAGAACAATACCAGTATAAATTTGTCAGAGTATTGGACTAGTATGGAATCTATGGCACCCTACACTGCTACAATAGCCTTGTGCCAAAGCTCAGCCATACTAAAGTAAAAAAGTGGAAGGTGCGTTCCACTTTTCGGAATCATTTGATGAACATTTACAATTAATTTGAGAATTACGATAATGTGAGAATTGCGAAAATAATTTCAGAATTTAGAAAATAATTTAAAAAATACGGAAATAACTTCAGAAGCACGAGATAATTTGAGAATTACTGTGAAAAAAGAAAATAATTTCTGAATTGCGAAAATAATTTCTGAAGAAAGAAAATAATTTCAGAATAACGAAAATAAATGCTGAATGGCCGTCAAGGTACACTCATATGCACTCACTCCTAAAATATTGTTCTTGCCACTCAGATATTATACATAGAGGATATTACGCGGTGGCGTGAAGATATGAGTTTTATTTTCTTCACGCCACCGCGTAATATCCTCTATGTATAATATCTAAGTGATAATAATAAAAAACATTTTTATAGCGCTTATATCAGCGTTCTAAGCGCTTTACAATAATGCATTCAAAAGGAATATTTATAACAGGTTAAGTACTAAAATGATAAAAACATAAAAATACATGGTGATAAAATCTGTATACATCTTCAATAAAATGAGGAAAGTTCTAAAATATAAAAAAGATTAAAAACAATCGCAGGATGGAAAGTATAAAAATAGTAAAAGCAAGATAAGAAAAGCAATAAAATATGTAAAAACGCAAGGCGAATGCGGAGAAATCTAAATACAAAAAGAGGGAGGTAGGGGTCGGGACAAAACGTGGCCTAGGCCATGGCCTACCCTGTGGCCTACCCTATGGCCTACCCTGTATTTCCTTTTTAAAGCTCTGAAAACAGGTAAACTCAAAATATAATGCCTCCTGACAGGAGAAAACAGGTAAACTCAAAATATAATGCCTCCTGACAGGAGAAAACAGGTAAACTCAAAATATAATGCCTCCTGACAGGTAGTCAACATAAACAAACACATAAACAACCTGTCAATCAAATATTTGTGACGTCGTTACCCTAACGTTTTCTCCTAAAAATGTTTTTAACTCTGCGAATTTCTAATTTACAACCGCCAAATTTTACCAACAAATTATTTTGCACATCGGTTATTGACACCTGTCAATTACAATGTGATGACGTCATCGATCACGTGATTTCACAAAACTGCTTATAACTCCGCCAATTTTTAGAGTAAGACAGTCAAACTTTGTCAACATCCCCTCTGGCACAGTGCCAATTGGCACACATCAATCACAATGCGATGACGTCATCGATCACGTGATTTCACAAAACTGCCCATAACTCCGCGAATTTGTAGAATACGGCCATCAAACTTTGACAACATCCCCTCTGGCTTTTTGAAAAGCACATCCTCGTGATGTTCGTGAGTGGCCGTTTTCACACTAGAAGACGAACAAATCGTCTGACGATTTGTTCGTCTTTTGTACGTCTAGTGTGAATTTAATAATAATAATAATATATAGAGCATTACACCATAGTTTCAATGCTTTACATTCAGTGCTTTTTTTAGCAAACAAATTTAGGTCGGACTTTAGTCGTTTTGTCTTCCTAGACGGCCAAACAGACGACCAAATTTAGACGATTTGTTCGTCTGAAAGTTTGTTCGTCCCGTTTTCACAACACGATTTGTTCGTCTTGAGACGATTTGTCCGTCCAGACGATTTGTTCGTCTCTAGTGTGAAAACGGCCAATAAGGCACAAAGCTGTGGTCAGGGAAGCCATTTCAGTGTTGCTCCCGGACAGACTGATTTAGCCAATCAGAAACGTTTGCGCAGACAACCCGATTATTTAACAATTAGGGTGCGTTTCTTTGGGAAAATCCGGATTCAGATTCGACGTGAAATTTCATGGAATTTTGTAGAACGAAAGAAACGCTGAATCCGAAAAAGGATTTTTACCATGGTGACAGTCGCTGGACGACCCTCTCGCAAGCGAAGGACGCACGCGTGATGATAGCTAACCACTGACCCAAAGTATTCTTTTCGAATCCTTTCGCAAAGGAACGCAAGGATTCAGAATCCGTCGAATCCGGATTTGGATTGAATCTCCTGAATCCACGACGACAGTGGATTCGTTGGATTCAGAATCCTTTTTTGGATTTCTCAAAAGAAACGAAAAATCCGTTTTTGGATTCAAGAATCCGAATCCGGATTTTCCCAAAGAAACGCACCCTTAGACTACGAGTTCGAGTTTTCTATGAGTCAATATATAGTTAACGAGGCGCGCAGCGCCGAGTTGACTATTTGACTCGTAGCAAACGAGAACGAGTAGTCTAATTGTTTTAGTAGAAACCCACCAGCATACTACCTTCGAGTTATTGCTAAAACATATTTATTTTCATGGTTTTAGGAAGTTTTGCGCTAGAGTTTTCGCTACTCACTATCTATTACGTGATAGATGGTGAGTAGCGGAGCCAATCAGATTGCAGGATTCGTGATAGTATGCGAGTGGGTTTCTACTAAAATTGTATAGATAGGTATTAGTGTTCATACAGCTTGCGTTCGGTTGGCACGTTACAGGGTTGTGGAAGACTATCTAGGCTATACATAGAGAATAATATATGGGCGCGCGGAGATATGGAATTTTTATTATATAAACACCAATGAAATACCGGGTGATCTCCCGCGCGAAAACTTGATATCTTCACACGTGAAAATAACATGTTATTTTCACATGTGAAGATATCACACTAGTGCCTTTGCTCAATGCTCGATTTTTAAGCTTAACTCAAATAAAATTAGAATTTGGTATTTCATTGATGTTTATATAATAAACAAAACATTACATGACCGCTTGGAGACACGAATTTTATCTTCTCGTGTTAAAAATTTATCTCACTCGTTCGCTGCGCTCACTCGTGTGTTCACATTGGGGGGGGGGGGGGGGGGGGGGGGGGGGGCACAACATTAAAAAACTCAAGGTAGTTTTTAGGGAAAGTTTAAACTCTTTTGCGCGCGGACTCTCAGTCCCCCCCGGACTGATAGTACGAGGCGGGATAGCGGCTATCGGGAAATAATCGATAATCGATGAACCAATGAAAAGTATACTTTAAAACTCTGTACACGTAGGCTCTCGAGGTTTGGTAATTAGTATAATAAAATCTTTAGCATAGTTTGGCGCGACCAAAGTAGCTGGGGCAACGTTGCCCAATGCAAAGGCGAATCATTTCTCGCATCTGCATATATAGTTGTTCAACACGAAGGAAGAATAAGGGAATAAATTAGAAGTCACAATAGAGTTCACGGTTCAACATTCGTTTTTTAAATGCTAAACATCATGATATCAAACCAGAATCTCACATCTAAATTAGTTTTCGCCTTATAGTTGGAGAGCAGTAAAATAACAAGCAAGTATTGAAAAACAGGAATACAGGTACGCCAGTCTTGTACTTTTTGCTTTTAAATTTCGTTGATTAATTTGTTCTTACTAGAATATTTTTAATTATTTTAAGAATTTACACTTCAGTGAATTCTAGGCACCGCTAGATGTTTATTTTACTGTTATGTCTTTAAAGGGATCTCAGTTGTATATAGAATTTGCTTAAATTTTGCTTTCACAAAACACTACGTTGGACTTTCAGAAACAGAGGCGTTTGAGATAGTGATCTCAAATAGTGACTCGGCTTCATGCATGCTAATATTGATACTACAATAAGAATAGAATAATATCAAGAGCACAAGACTTGTCTAAACAGCGCGTGGATAACCGGCGTGGATACCAGAAATGTTCTACTTTTGGTTCAATCTAATTTCCTTTCATAATTAAACAGTTTAAAGCTTGGTAATTTCCTAATTCCATTTCTAATAGTTTTTTCCGGCAATGAAACGCCATATGCTTTAAAAAACACGTAGACCGCCGTATGTACAAAATTGCCACCCAAACCAATTTTAGTATTAATAAGATCTTTTGCCTTCATAAGAATAAACCACTACATATTGCGTGTGATCTCTAGAGATAATTCGTTGGTATTTGTGGGGGCTGCTTCATAAATTACCATACATTACAAGGCAAATGAGCAATAACAAAGGTAGACTCTTTAACGAGTCTCAGTATGCATGACTTCATTCGACATTTGTTAAGCTTTGCAATCACTAACAGTATTATTTTTTCCGTTTAGAGCGGACTGAAACAGAATGCCTTCTTGTCCGAAGTGGGCCTTGAATCTTGCCCGCCGTAGGGACAATGACTTTGGTCCCTCTGATAGTCCTCTGAGAAGATGCTTGAACACTTTTGACTTGACAGCGCTTGGAGTAGGGACTGTTATTGGCGCTGGGCTGTATGTGGTCACAGGAGAACTCGCTCGAAATGTAGCAGGACCTGCTGTAATTATTTCCTTCTTCATCGCCGCCGCCGCTGCTCTGTTCTCTGGATTATGCTATGCCGAGTTCGGCTCCCGTATCCCGAAAGCCGGGTCAGCTTACATCTACACGTACATATCGCTAGGCGAGATTCTAGCCTACATTGTCGGTTGGAACATGATTCTAGAATATCTTATCGCATCAGCGACCTTGGCGCGTTCATGTAGTGAATACATAAACGCAGTCACTGGCGGAGTTATCTACAAGTTCTTCATGACTCACGTTGGAACTTGGCATGTTCCATTCCTGGGTCCATTTCCCGATTTTATGGCCCTGGCGATTGTCATTATTATTACTATTATTGTCTGCATTGGAGTCACACACTCGGCAAGATTCAACAAGATCACGTCGTTTGTAAACTTGGTGGTCATACTGTTTGTGATCTGTGTCGGCATTTACTATGTGGACACGTCCAACTGGTCAACTCCAAAGCGGTTCGCTCCCTACGGTGTTGGTGGCATTTTAACCGCCGCAGGAAGTTGTTTCTATTCATTTGTCGGCTTCGACGCCATCGCTACCGCCGGCGAGGAAGCCATCAACCCCAAGCGTTCCCTTCCACTCAGCATTATCCTCACCCTTGCTGTCAGTTTCTTGGCGTACTTTGGCGTCGCTACCATCCTGACCCTTATCATCCCCTACAACCAGCTCAGCCGCTTTGCACCCCTGGCGGAAGCCTTCGTCACAAGAGGGTTCCCTGCCGCTAAATATGTCGTCTCCGTCGGCGCCTTGTGCGCAACCTCTTGTTGCCTCATGTGCAACTCGTTCGCAGCACCGCGCGTAATCTACTCCATGGCATCCGATGGATTGCTGTTTCGATTTTTCGCGCGCGTGAATGATCGCACGCACGTGCCTGTCCGGGCAGCCGTTGTGGATGCCATCTTTGTGGGGACATTGGCTGTAATCATGGACATAAGACAGCTTGTGGAGATGCTGTCTATAGGCACGTTGGTCGCGTATTCCATGGTGGCCTTGGCTGTGCTGATTACGAGGTATCAACCTGGAATACCGAGCGTCACATATAGCGATGATGCCTCCAGGGAGCGCACGAGAATTTGGCTCAAGAAAATGTGTTGTCAGAAAGAGCAGGATGAACCACCTACTGACTACCAGGGTGAGTCATTATGGGGACTTGTTAGTATAGGGAATCACATGGGGCCGAGTACAGTTTAGGAGTAATTTCAAGAGATTTTTTACCAAAATTGCACGAAAAAATGTCTTTGAAAACACAAGTGAAATTAATCCCAAAATGTACGAGGAACCCATGCGATTACATGTTTATGATATAAAAGGGCAAAATTCAGCGCGCGTGTTGCCTGCAAAGCCAAAAAGATCGAAGAAACACTGTCAATCAATTTGAACCAATCTGAAGGCATTTTATTCGTTCATTCATCAGAATTTGACCATTGTTTTACAGCTTTGAACAATCGCAAACGGCCTCACATATGAACTTCCAGAATTGGAAAAGAAAAAAGAATCGTTCCAGCGTCCAATCGCAGCCATGTAATTTTGCTCTTACTCATAGCGCTGCGCACAGATTCTAAAATTAGATCACTAGCTAATCAGCATTGAGTATATTATAATTGTAGTAATAGGAAATTTTCATTATGACGTATTTTTCTACGACTACCAGAAACCTTTGCGTTGTCCCTTTTGTTCGCGCAATTACCTCCTATTATTTCCAATAGCGGTTTATCTGCATAAGAAAAGAAAACTGAAAAGGATTCTGGTAGTCGTAGTCAAATGACGCAATAGTGCAAATGTCCTATTGAGCCCTCTTGGTAAGCTTCGAGCTGATGGCTGTAAGATTGCAATCAAATGCTAAATATGGCATGATACATGATGGGAGACTGAGGCTTTGGACATAATACAATTATACAATACAATACATTATTATACGACTGTGACGTCATTTTACAATATAAGGTCAAAATTGAGTGCAGATATGGAGCCGTATTACACGGTTGAAAGCCGTATTACACTGTAGTAAACCGGTTACGAACCGGTTTTGGCGCGCACTTGAATGGCTTCCCGATCATGTGCTAGTCAAATCAAGTACGTTTTCTAGTGAATCTTGAAAAGAAAAGAAAGAAAGTTTTGTTCGTCGTATAATAAATATCTCATTAGATGTTTTTTGCATGTAATACTGGCGGACATTTTACTCGTTGCTCGCATTTCCCTCACCCCTGCGGGGCTCGGAAAAATACGTCCGCAACTCGTAAAATATCCGCCCGTATTACATGAAAAAAACATCTAATAAGATATATACACTTCTATTATTATTATATTATTATTACACAACACCAAACAACACAGCACAATATTGTCAAAGTTCATTTGCATTAGGAACGACTCATGATTAGACCGGCGTATGTCCTAGTAGGCCTCCCTTTAGAAATAATCCACACGGCGATCTAATCATAAGCCGTTCGTGATGCAAATTAATTTAGACAGATCGGAGTTTCGTCAGTTATCATGATGATCAGCCCGGCGTATTATGGCTAAGCTCGTTTAGATTAAGGCGTCTTGGTTGAGCGTGTCTTGGCTTTCAATAGGTAAAAATATGACGAACGTCTCAACCAATCAGCGCGCGGAATCACTTGAGTAATTATACTAATATAGTTTAGTCTTCTATATTGTCAGTGGTCGGCTCCAAAGATTGTGGTCACACTATCGCGAAATTTGTTCCCGCTGTTTTGCTATTTCTTCTGTCTAGGGGTTTTATTTGATTGACAGCAAGTTCTGTTCCTACTAATCTTTTGACAAAAAACAGACAACCCAAAGGCAGCTCGGCGGTGCCTTTTTGTGTGTCGCTTTGGAAAAGCTGGGAAAGCCGTTTGAGTCCATCGGCAAAATAATTAACGTTTCTGGCAAAAGTTAAAACAAAAAACATTATATAAACTATAGTGTTTTATCAGGATTTCGGCCACTAAAAAAATAACGATAATGCCCACTACTCGTGAAATTCATCAAATCGAAAAATTTTCACGAAAAAGTTTATATAATAAACAGAATAATACATGGGCGCTTGAAGATATGAAATTTATCTTCTCGTGTTCAAATTTGATAATTTTGATAACAAAATTTAAACACTCGAAGATAAATTCCACATCCCTGCGCGCCCATGTATTATTCTCTATTTATTATATAAACACCAATGAAATACCGCCGGTGATCTCCCGCGCGAAAACTTGATATCTTCACACGTGAAAATATCATGTTATTTTCACACGTGAAAATATCACTTGCCTTTGCTCAATTCTCGATTTTTAGGCTTAACTCAAATAAATTTTGAATTTGGTATTTCATTGATGTTTATATAATAAACAGAACATTACATGACCGCTTGGAGATACGAATTTTATCTTCTCGTGTTAAAAATTTATCTCACTCGTTCGCTACGCTCACTCGTGAGATAAATTTTCAACACTCGAAGATAAAATTCGTATCTCCGCGCGGCCATGTAATATCCTCTATTTATTATTACCAGAAAATGACCCACACCTTGTGACGCCGGAAAAGTTATAAATTATTTACAAGACTCTGTAATCTTCAAATTCGGAGCTTAGCAAAATCTTTACGTTGCGTGCGGCAACCGCGCGCGCGCGCGGAAAACTGGCGGGGAAAAAACAACAACCACAAACGTCTCCCTGATAGACGCTAAGGATTTCAATAAATATTGTCCATATTCACGTGATTTTTCATGTCTCCGTTGTAGGACTAGTAGACGAGAGCAAAGCCGATGAAGACTTCGACTCGTCGCCTCCACAAGATCCTAAGTCTGAACCTACTGACGAGACAAGTTGTCGAGCTGGTATTGCGGCAGGCGTGTTAGTAGCAGGGATTCTCGGTCTCTGTCTAACCCTGACCCTTGCTTACCCAGGCTTCAGTGCCAAACAGGGCTGGGCTATTTTTCTAGCATGCTTCTTTGGCCTCGCTATCGTAGCGTCCCTACTGGTCCTAGAGAGACAGCCCAAGAATAATGCGACCTTCCCTTTTATGGTCCCTGGATGTCCCTACTTGCCCGCTCTGACGATCTTCATCAACGTGTTGTTGTTGGTCAAGCTCAACTACATGACGTACATCCGATTTGGCTGCTGGATGGCAATAGGTGAGTCTACAGCTTTGCTTAGTTCTCACAGACACATGCAAGTGAGCTTAAACTTACATTTTATTACTGGTTCTGATGGCTCTTGATTGAGCGAGTGTCCTGGCTAAGCGAACTAAAACTTGCAACCTAGAGCAAGGACCTTGAGTCCTTCATTTAGTCAGAAACCAACCTCAAGTTTTCACTATCGAACATTCAGAACTAGCGGCCGCCATTTAATAGCGCAAATAGAATAATAGTGTCCTAACAAACTCAACAAGAGTTTAAAAATGTTTAAAACAAAAGCATTCTTTCCGCTATTACTTTCTTCTAATCAGGTATTCCGCTTAGAAGCAAGGAAGAAAATTCTCGATTTACGGAACTCGGCCTGCCTAGTTCACTGGAAACTAGTTATTTTTAGCGCAAGCAAGAATATGCTATCTTACATTCTGATTGAAGGAGACTGATACAAGTAGTGCTCTCCTGTGTACGTTTTCATGTATTTGCAGGGTTTGAGTAGCGAGACCATATTTAGAGCTGTCCCAGAAGGATGAGACATCTGCAACTCATAACAGTCAGTCGCCAAGTTCTGATTATTTATTCCTTGATTCCTTAGGTTTTCTCATCTACGCTGTTTACGGCTACAGACATAGCATAGAGGGACTAAAACGAGACGATGAACCGAGACAATACATTGTGGCACCCACCCCTCCCATACAGCAAACTGTGGAAGAGCAACAATATCATGAATAAATTATCGACAAATTATAAATATATCTATAACTGCATAAATAGTGTCGCACAAGACGTTTATAAATGGGCGATAACACTCCACTTAATGTTTCAATAAGTCTGATCGGCCGGCCGGGGGCTTTTATCATACGTTTGGCCGTTACAACTTCTTTCCGAATTTTTGCCTAGGGGGCTGCTTCTACACTGGGCACCAGAGTCACCAAGCTTCACTCGTTCGCTGACACGGTAAGCGACACGACGATCAAAGCGTGTCCGCAAATAAGTGAAGCTTGAAGACCTCAGGGTCTACCCGGGTAGGCTGCTTTATGCAGGCCTGGCCAAGCGGGTTTGGAGGGTGGGACGCCATAGAGGTGGGGATCAGAGTAGGATTAGTTTTAACTTGGGTTCTTCGTGTGATGTAGCGGACCTTAGGATGGAGATTTATCTATTCCGATCAGTTAAAAAAAAAGGAATCTTCAGAAAATAAGTTAAACAGTACATTGGCAGGAATAAATTTTGACCAAACTTACGGAAACTTATGATAACCTCAATCACATTAGGTAACCTATGATAATATTAAGACATATATATGTAACTACATAGTATAAGAATTACTTATAGTCAATAAACAGGGGGTTTCTAATTTCTTCTGTTGTGGTTTTTGATTATGTTCGTTTAAACACAGTTGGTACAAGTAACATTTCTGGGACAGCAAAATAATCAGCCGGACGTTTTATTTCCTGTTTGTGTGCTCAAACGTTTTTAATCAGTGCGTCGGAAGATTTCGGATGCGCCGGATGCACATAAAGGCTCTTTTGTGAGACAGACTAAGACTAAGTCATTTTCCTACAAAGGGTTTCGCGTGGGTTTGCGTTCCTTGCACTCTAGAAAAACGAAAACAACAAATAAACCGATCCCCGCTTTCCTGCCTATTTACTATGCCTATTTACAGGGGTAAAAAACAGACAAAAATAAACTCCTACCAATGATATCCTACGTTATAAGGGCGGACCCTGAAATGAAAAGGTCGAAAAGCTATTTACTGCTCAACTCAGAAACCTGCGGCGACTTCTCCTCTACTATCTCTGTATCAGACGCGTCCCTCGATCCAGATGGCTGCATGTGTTTGACATGCTGTTCTATTATAGGAACATGGGGAAGCTTCATGAAGGGTGAGGTATCTGTGGATGGCTTTAGAGCTTCCGTGCTGTAGCGGTACCCATACAGACCATACGTGATAAGTCCTGCGGAGGAAAGTCAAGTGAGAGCCAATGGCGCCAACCTCCCGAAATGCTCTATTGCCTCATGTGCACGCACACATTCGATAAGGCTCAAACGTTTTCTTCAGTGATGGACTCAGCTTATCAGATTAACCGTTAACTGCGTTAAAATAGAAGAATCAAGCAGGTACTTAGCCTTCCCAGACCACGAGGAAGAACTGAACTTGATCTCTTGAAATTACCAAAAACTTATATGGAAGTGTTTTTTTTTTTAAATATATTTTTCCGCAATCACCCAAAAGTTTGCTTGGAAGTGTTTTTTTAATCGCACTAACGAGGCTATACAGCCTCAAATACATAGTACCCAATGTAAGCTCCTGTATCAAGCAAAATACTTCTTACATTTAACTTATCGAATCGTGTATCAAATCATAGAAAGAAGAATCAAGTTCCCAAATTTTACTCACCTACTACTAGCCATGTGACAACCCTGACAAACGCCCAGTAACTATGACACAACAGTGCTACAATTAGTAGGGTGTTGAGGAGAACTCCAATCAGAGGGGACAGAGGTACCCATGGGACCATAACCGGAAACGTAGCATTATTCCGAGGCTGAAGAACCAATATCACCACAGAGGTTACCGTGACAAACGTAAATACGCAAGTCAAGATAATCATCCATATGTCACCATTCATCAGCAACGGAAAAGATAGGGTTACAGTAAGGCACAGTCCTGAAATACCCGCTAGAACTGCTACCATAGCAACACTCGCACGCATACTCGTCTTCTCACTTGGCTGCCATGGTGACGGAGAGTGATCGTTTTCTTGTTGTAAGTCAATATGTGAACAGTCATCATCACTTCCGTCGCTACTTTCTAATCGTGGAGCCACGCAACAGATCCGGTTTAGCCACTGGTTGTTTTTTTGGTGATATTCCTCTCCATTCACGCTTGATATCCCAACCTGATATCGAGTCAATATCACAGATATCATGACCATATTATGGGCTATCAGGGTACCAAGGGATAGTATTGTAACTAGATCTTGTAAGCTTATCACCATGGTGACGCCACCTATAATTATCGCGTCTATGAGGGTCGCCTTCACAGGCACTCGTGTCGTCGCAGTTAGGCGCGCAATGCAACCAAACATCAATCCCTCTGTCGCCAACAGATATGTCAGCCTCGTTATCGCAAATAGCAACGCAAGTAAGGCCGCAAAGCATGCTGCAATTCCTCCCAAAATGATGACATAACGCATGACAGGAAATGACATCACAGCAAATGCATCTGCTAGGGTATCAGTCCCATTTTCAAGTTGACGTGAAGGCACCATAACAATAATGATCATGCATACACCCCATGTTGTTAATGTACCAATGGCCATGGAGAGGAGTAATGCCCTCGGGACTCGGTTACGAGAGTCACTGGTTTCTTCTGTTGCTATGGCAACGATTTCGTGGCTCGAGAAAGCGTAGTATACTGTAGAAGCCACGAAAAATATGCCTTGCTGCGCAAAGTAATCAGTACTTTCCTTCGCTCTTCCAGAATGTGAATACTTGAACCAGTTTTTGTAGCTAAAAATTCCCGAGACTAAAATAAGAAAGAGTGAAGTAGCAGTGATAATGCACAGTGCGAGGTTTATCCTTTTTGTCCACTTAGAGCCGAGGCACATTATAGCACCGCCCACTAAAGCTAGGAGCGGAGAGAACATATCTGGGAATGTCCCTAGTCCTTGTACCTTCCATGTGATCGAGGTTTCTTGTACCGCCACGTAAAGTGTTCCATTGAACAAAATGTTCATGTACTGGGTACAAAGCTTGATAACGCTTGCTGCGCCAAGCAGATGCTCCAAAAGCAGAGTCCATCCGATACAAAACCCAAATATCTCCCCCAAAGTTATATAACAATAAACGTAGGCCGAACCACAAGCATTCGCACGACTACCGAACTCCGCATAACAGAATTCCGCAATGGCGGCGCATACAGTTGCCACAAACAACCCCATGATCACTAGCGGGCCTGGAATTCCTCGCATGACGTCACCAGTGATGATGAAGATAGTGATGCCAATCACCGGTGCCGTCCCAAGCCACGTGAGATCGCGCACGCCCAGTGCTGGCGAGAGGAGAGTATCAGCAAACCACGGAGCGGAGGCGCGACGGCGGCTGATGTTTTCCATGATTTGGGCAAAGCGCTGCATTCTTCTCTCCATCTGAAATTAAAGAACGGGAAAGACTTGAATAAATAATTCTGTAATTCACCAGAGATGCGAACAAAGACTTTTATAATATTAGAAAAGCTTTCCTAGTTTGCATATTTATGATAATATCGCGTGTCAAAGTTGAAATTCTGATCCTACATTAGCAAAAAACAATGATTGGAAAGAAAATGAAAAACCTGTCACAGATTTTGAGATCGCTTCTGGGAGAATAGATTTCGATTTCTTTCTAAAACCGGTATTTTTCTTTGAAGCCGAGTAAAGATCTATTCAATAGAATAAATCATTTTACAATATAGGCATGCGCGACACGGAGTGTTCTCTGCGAACACCTCGTTTTCGTGCAGAACCCATACCTTATCTATCTGCTACTAGCAGAGACGACCCTGCCGTAAAATGTTGCCAAAATTAATTAAACAGTAAGGCTTGTGGAAACCCCTCAAGGATCCAAATTTTCTGACCTGCTTTCATTGATTCCGTCCACGCAATTCGTTCAGAGTCAGTCAGTAAAACGTTTTAGAAATGTTCTTACTACACCGCACCTTTTGTAGCAACACTTCGGCTTCAAGAAAATATTGCTTAATGATAAAATCTTGATGCGACATAACCTTTGTATTCTAAATCTACAATAAATCAATTTATAAATAGGGCCCATAGACCTCGCGCAGCTGTCAAAGGGATGTATTCAGGGCAACCCCAGGCATAGGGAGTTATGTACTATGACACAACATGCCCCGCAACCAATCCTTAGGATATGCATCTCATAACACAATATCACATTTATAAACACATTGAAGGAAACAAATTGAATTTAAAATTCGAGAATGAGAAAATATGCTAATCTTTCTTGTAGGCCCTAGATTTTATATTTGCACCACATTAAAATGCTACGCTTTATTGTACACACATAAAATACAAATTGTAACACATTTAACATAATTCATTCGACTTGCATGGTAAGATTGGATATTCTAGGGATTTACACGGAAAAAAATAACAAAATCTGCCAAAATACCAGTATGAGTCGGCTGTATGGAAATAGGTCTTATTCAGTTCCACTTGTCCATAAATTTGTATCACAACAGCATCAACACAGCTTCCATCGTAATTGCATCAACTTATTCAGGAAGGAAGCTTATCATTTTGATGTCTCGCTTACTTAATTATAAAGCAAAAACTCACCTTTTGTGAAATTGTTTCAAAACATACACGTCAAAGATTTCGTCCTCACATCGCCCAGTACTTGAGTAAAATCCGTTCTCCACACAGGTGAAAACCTGTTATCTCGCTTACACAATAAAAATATGCAGACACGGCTAAGCAATACCACTTATAGTGCTCCTATATTACGTCACCTGGCAAGCGTGGGAAATTTCTACTATAGTTTGTATGAAATGATAATCTTAAACATTCCCTAAATCAAGTGCCACAAAAGCCCAAATTCGGAAAATGGAACTGAAAATGAACGTACTATTAGTGTTGGCGCAGGCGCACTAACAATCTAGACAGCTAACATCGAGCATCTAAATCTCCATTTGCTTAAGCCTAGTTTCCATATAGTCTTATCTGTCTTATCAGTCAACCGTGAAACAAATGAATAATTCCCATTTCCATTGTTTCACGATCGACTGACGCGACAGCTAAGACTATATGGAAACTTGGCTTTACGCTGTCGAATTACTCAGTAGAAGAGAGCGGACGACGTGCAAGTAAACACCGAAAAAGGCTTCTAGCAGTTTATATGCCTGTTTGTTTCTGCCACGAAAAATTTGAAGGTTTTTTGTTTCCAAAAATGTCGCCAGAAGACTCGGAATTGTAATAATGCAACACTATACTTAGTAGTATAGCGAGCATGACTTAACCCCTTGTTTACTGAGTAATTTACTGAGGGAAGGGTTCTGATTGGTCGAAGAGTGACCATGACAACCAACAATGATTAGCCCTTTCTGACAAGGACGTCATGATGTCTTGTAATCACAGGCGCCAAGGGATGGGATGGGAGGTAAAGATAACACTTTCTCAGTTCCTGTAAGGCATGGCTCTCAAAGGAGGTGGCCGAAAACCTTAGGGGTGGTCTATCTTGAGTACATTTCACAATTTCATTACTAAACTTCACTCATGTTACGGGGCACCAACAAATAGCTAGATTTGAGTGTTGTCTCCATGGCAACATGGAATGTGACCTTTGAACTCTGTGTTATAAGATTTTCAAAAAGCGTCTCTGAAAACGGGGAAAAGCTAGATCTTCCAAGCATGTCTAAACGAAAGCCTATTCAACTAAGAGCAAGTATTACAAATCCAACTGGAAATCATGTACACCAATTTAGATGCCAAAGTTATTGGAAGGTATCAAATTTCAAAATCCCCTCAAATATGATTCCCGTTGAAAAAGTCACGATTTCCAGTTGGATCGGTAATACCTGCTCCGACTTTAATTACCTTACATTGAAACATATTTAGGAACTCCAGTCTTTCTACGTTTTCAGAGGCAGTTTTTGGAAAATGATTAAAACACAGAGTTCAAAGGTCACATTCCTCGTTGTCATGGAGACAATACTCAAAAGATACTTATTTCTTGGCCACTTACAAGCTGAACGATGTCTAATCTTGAAATTGTTAAAACTGATGAAGTTTTTTGGGTCGGTGATTTTCGAGAGCCATGCCTTACAGGAACTGAGTTCAATCATAAAAGGGGGTGGCAGATCATCTATGCAGTCAAAAGGGGTGGGAGATTATTTATTCGAGCATCAAAGGGATGATAAATTATCGCTAACCTACTAATTTTTTTGGCTAACTTAATTACTTTTTTTATATTAGCATAAAGCACATAACAGGGAGATTGGGGGAATGATATTTATTGAGAAAAATACGATAAGTTATATACGAATAAATCATAATAAGCAAAACTAGTTGAACAATTTTGTTTTCATATTATCGTGAGGTTTCGATTATTAAATCACCTATTATTATGACTTGGGAGATTCTGCTAGACTCGAGCATGCGCGGTATAGATTTAAAGGCCAGATTCATAACTGCCTACAATCCAGGCTATCTCTTATATCGACATGTTAAAAATTTGAAGCCTTTTTGTTCCAAAAATGTCGCCAGAAAACCCGGTAACCAATCTTAAAACGGCAATACTATTTCACTTTAATTCATGTTTACTCAAAAATAAAATAATTGAATCATATCTTTGCAAAGACGATTGCAGAATCGATTAATAAATGAAAAAAATCAAGAAATACGCGTTGCAAAAATAAGGAATTGAAAAAAAAATAACTTCACCCCTGATAGACTCGAACATGCGCCGTATAGAGATTTAAAGGCCAGAATCATAACTGCCTACAATCCAGGCTATCTCTTAAATCGAGATGTTAAAAATTTGAAGCCTTTTTGTTCAAAAAATGTCGCCAGAAAACCCGGTCACAAATCTTAAAACGGCAATACTTTATGTTTACTCAAAAATAAAATAATTGAATCATATCTTTGCAAAGACGATTGTAGAATCGAGTAATAAATGAAAAAATCAAGAAATATGCGTTGCAAAAAGAAATAATTTAAGACAAAAATAACTTGACCCCTGATAGACTCGAACATGCGCGGTATAGATTTAAAGGCCAGAATCATAACTGCCTACAATCCAGGCTAACTCTTAAATCGAGATGTTAAAAATTTGAAGCCTTTTTGTTCCAAAAATGTCGCTAGAAAACCCGGTAACCAATCTTAAAACGGCAATACTTTATGTTTACTCAAAAATAAAATAATTGAATCATATCTTTGCAAAGACGATTGTAGAATCGAGTAATAAATGAAAAAAATCAAGAAATATGCGTTGCAAAAAGAAATAATTGAAGAAAAAAATAACTTGACCCCTGAAAGACTCGAACATGCGCGGTATAGATTTAAAGGCCAGAATCATAACTGCCTACAATCCAGGTTATCTCTTAAATCGACATGCTAAAAATTTGAAGCCTTTTTGTTCCAAAAATGTCGTCAGAAAACCCGGTAACCAATCTTAAAACGGTAATACTATTTCACTTTATGTTTACTCAAAAATAAAATAATTGAATCATATCTTTGCAAAGACGATTGCAGAATCGATTAATAAATGAAAAAAATCAAGAAATACGCGTTGCAAAAATAAGGAACTGAAAAAAAAAATAACTTCACCCCTGAAAGACTCGAACATGCGCGGTATAGATTTAAAGGCCAGAATCATAACTGCCTACAATCCAGGCTATCTCTTATATCGACATGTTAAAAATTTGAAGCCTTTTTGTTCCAAAAATGTCGCCAGAAAACCCGGTAACCAATCTTAAAACGGCAATACTATTTCACTTTAATTCATGTTTACTCAAAAATAAAATAATTGAATCATATCTTTGCAAAGACGATTGCAGAATCGATTAATAAATGAAAAAAATCAAGAAATACGCGTTGCAAAAATAAGGAACTGAAAAAAAAAAATAACTTCACCCCTGATAGACTCGAACATGCGCCGTATAGAGATTTAAAGGCCAGAATCATAACTGCCTACAATCCAGGCTATCTCTTAAATCGAGATGTTAAAAATTTGAAGCCTTTTTGTTCAAAAAATGTCGCCAGAAAACCCGGTCACAAATCTTAAAACGGCAATACTTTATGTTTACTCAAAAATAAAATAATTGAATCATATCTTTGCAAAGACGATTGTAGAATCGAGTAATAAATGAAAAAATCAAGAAATATGCGTTGCAAAAAGAAATAATTTAAGACAAAAATAACTTGACCCCTGATAGACTCGAACATGCGCGGTATAGATTTAAAGGCCAGAATAATAACTGCCTACAATCCAGGCTATCTCTTAAATCGAGATGCTAAACATTTGAAGCCTTTTTGTTCCAAAAATGTCGCTAGAAAACCCGGTAACCAATCTTAAAACGGCAATACTTTATGTTTACTCAAAAATAAAATAATTGAATCATATCTTTCCAAAGACGATTGTAGAATCGAGTAATAAATGAAAAAAATCAAGAAATATGCGTTGCAAAAATAAAGAATTGAAGAAAAAAAAATAACTTGACCCCTGATAGACTTGAACATGCGCGGTATAGATTTAAAAACGAGAATCATAACTGCCTACAATCCAGGCTATCTCTTAAATCGACATGTTAAAAATTTGAAGCCTTTTTGTTCAAAAAATGTCGCCAGAAAACCCGGTAACCAATCTTAAAACGGCAATACTATTTCACTTTATGTTTACTCAAAAATAAAATAATTGAATCATATCTTTGCAAAGACGATTGTAGAATCGATTAATAAATGAAAAAAAAACAAGAAATACGCGTTGCAAAAATAAATAATTTAAGACAAAAATAACTTGACCCCTGATAGACTCGAACATGCGCGGTATAGATTTAAAGGCCAGAATCATAAGTGCCTACAATCCAGGCTATCTCTTAAATCGAGATGTTAAAGATTTGAAGCCTTTTTCTTCCAAAAATGTCGCTAGAAAACCCGGTAACCAATCTTAAAACGGCAATACTTTATGTTTACTCAAAAACAAAAAATTGAATCATATCTTTCCAAAGACGATTGTAGAATCGATTAATAAATGAAAAAAATCAAGAAATATGCGTTGCAAAAAGAAATAATTTAAGACAAAAATAACTTGACCCCTGATAGACTCGAACATGCGCGGTATAGATTTAAAGTCCAGAATCATAACTGCCTACAATCCAGGCTATCGAGATGTTAAAAATTTGAAGCCTTTTTGTTCCAAAAATGTCGCTAGAAAACTCATCGCTAGAAAACCCGGTAACCAATCTTAAAACGGCAATACTTTATGTTTACTCAAAATAAAATAATTGAATCATATCTTTGCAAAGACGATTGTAGAATCGATCTATAAATGAAAAAAAATCAAGAAATACGCGTTGCAAAAATAAGGAATTGAAAAAAAAAATAACTTGACCCCTGATAGACTCGAACATGCGCCGTATAGATTTAAAGGCCAGAATCATAACTGCCTACAATCCAGGCTATCCCTTAAATCGAGGTGTTAAAAATTTGAAGCCTTTTTGTTCCAAAAATGTCGTCAGAAAACCCGGTCACCAATCTTAAAACGGCAATACTTTATGTTTACTCAAAAATAAAATAATTGAATCATATCTTTGCAAAGACGATTGTAGAATCGATTTATAAATGAAAAAAATCAAGAAATACGCGTTGCAAAAATAAGGAATTGAAAAAAAAAATAACTTGACCCCTGATAGACTCGAACATGCGCCGTATAGATTTAAAGGCCAGAATCATAACTGCCTACAATCCAGGCTATCTCTTAAATCGAGATGTTAAAATTTGAAGCCTTTTTGTTCCAAAAATGTCGTCAGAAAACCCGGTCACCAATCTTAAAACGGCAATACTTTATGTTTACTCAAAAATAAAATAATTGAATCATATCTTTGCAAAGACGATTGTAGAATCGAGTAATAAATGAAAAAAATCAAGAAATATGCGTTGCAAAAAGAAATAATTTAAGACAAAAATAACTTGACCCCTGATAGACTCGAACATGCGCGGTATAGATTTAAAGGCCAGAATCATAACTGCCTACAATCCAGGCTAACTCTTAAATCGAGATGTTAAAAATTTGAAGCCTTTTTGTTCCAAAAATGTCGCTAGAAAACCCGGTAACCAATCTTAAAACGGCAATACTTTATGTTTACTCAAAAATAAAATAATTGAATCATATCTTTGCAAAGACGATTGTAGAATCGAGTAATAAATGAAAAAAATCAAGAAATATGCGTTGCAAAAAGAAATAATTGAAGAAAAAAATAACTTGACCCCTGAAAGACTCGAACATGCGCGGTATAGATTTAAAGGCCAGAATCATAACTGCCTACAATCCAGGTTATCTCTTAAATCGACATGCTAAAAATTTGAAGCCTTTTTGTTCCAAAAATGTCGTCAGAAAACCCGGTAACCAATCTTAAAACGGTAATACTATTTCACTTTATGTTTACTCAAAAATAAAATAATTGAATCATATCTTTGCAAAGACGATTGTAGAATCGATTAATAAATGAAAAAAATTAAGAAATACGCGTTGCAAATATAAAGAATTGAAACAAACCAACTTGACCCCTGATAGACTCGAACATGCGAGGTATAGATTTAAAGGCCAGAATCATAACTGCCTACAATCCAGGCTATCTCTTAAATCGAGATGTTAAACATTTGAAGCCTTTTTGTTCCAAAAATGTCGCTAGAAAACCCGGTAACCAATCTTAAAACGGCAATACTTTATAATTACTCAAAAATAAAATAATTGAATCATATCTTTGCAAAGACGATTGTAGAATCGAGTAATAAATGAAAAAAATCAAGAAATATGCGTTGCAAAAATAAAGAATTGAAGAAAAAAATAACTTGACCCCTGATAGACTGGAACATGTGCGGTATAGATTTAAAGGCCAGACTCATAACTGCCTACAATCCAGGCTATCTCTTAAAGCGAGATGATAAAAATTTGAAGCCTTTTTGTTCCAAAAATGTCGCTAGAAAACCCGGTAACCAATCTTAAAACGGCAATACTTTATGTTTACTCAAAAATAAAATAATTGAATCATATCTTTGCAAAGACGATTGTAGACTCGAGTAATAAATGAAAAAATCAAGAAATATGCGTTGCAAAAAGAAATAATTGAAAAAAAAATAACTTGACCCCTGATAGACTCGAACATGTGCGGTATAGATTTAAAGGCCAGAATCATAACTGCCTACAATCTAGGTTATCTCTTAAATCGACATGTTAAAAATTTGAAGCCTTTTTGTTCCAAAAATCTCGTCAGAAAACCCGGTAACCAATCTTAAAACGGCAATACTATTTCACTTTATGTTTACTCAAAAATAAAATAATTGAATCATATCTTTGCAAAGACGATTGTAGAATCGAGTAATAAATGAAAAAAATCAAGAAATATGCGTTGCAAAAAGAAATAATTTAAGACAAAAATAACTTGACCCCTGATAGACTCGAACATGCGCGGTATAGATTTAAAGGCCAGAATCATAACTGCCTACAATCCAGGCTAACTCTTAAATCGAGATGTTAAACATTTGAAGCCTTTTTGTTCCAAAAATGTCGCTAGAAAACCCGGTAACCAATCTTAAAACGGCAATACTTTATGTTTACTCAAAAATAAAATAATTGAATCATATCTTTGCAAAGACGATTGTAGAATCGAGTAATAAATGAAAAAAATCAAGAAATATGCGTTGCAAAAAGAAATAATTGAAGAAAAAAATAACTTGACCCCTGAAAGACTCGAACATGCGCGGTATAGATTTAAAGGCCAGAATCATAACTGCCTACAATCCAGGTTATCTCTTAAATCGACATGCTAAAAATTTGAAGCCTTTTTGTTCCAAAAATGTCGTCAGAAAACCCGGTAACCAATCTTAAAACGGTAATACTATTTCACTTTATGTTTACTCAAAAATAAAATAATTGAATCATATCTTTGCAAAGACGATTGTAGAATCGATTAATAAATGAAAAAAATTAAGAAATACGCGTTGCAAATATAAAGAATTGAAACAAACCAACTTGACCCCTGATAGACTCGAACATGCGAGGTATAGATTTAAAGGCCAGAATCATAACTGCCTACAATCCAGGCTATCTCTTAAATCGAGATGTTAAACATTTGAAGCCTTTTTGTTCCAAAAATGTCGCTAGAAAACCCGGTAACCAATCTTAAAACGGCAATACTTTATAATTACTCAAAAATAAAATAATTGAATCATATCTTTGCAAAGACGATTGTAGAATCGAGTAATAAATGAAAAAAATCAAGAAATATGCGTTGCAAAAATAAAGAATTGAAGAAAAAAATAACTTGACCCCTGATAGACTGGAACATGTGCGGTATAGATTTAAAGGCCAGACTCATAACTGCCTACAATCCAGGCTATCTCTTAAAGCGAGATGATAAAAATTTGAAGCCTTTTTGTTCCAAAAATGTCGCTAGAAAACCCGGTAACCAATCTTAAAACGGCAATACTTTATGTTTACTCAAAAATAAAATAATTGAATCATATCTTTGCAAAGACGATTGTAGACTCGAGTAATAAATGAAAAAAATCAAGAAATATGCGTTGCAAAAAGAAATAATTGAAAAAAAAAATGACTTGACCCCTGATAGACTCGAACATGTGCGGTATAGATTTAAAGGCCAGAATCATAACTGCCTACAATCTAGGTATCTCTTAAATCGACATGTTAAAAATTTGAAGCCTTTTTGTTCCAAAAATCTCGTCAGAAAACCCGGTAACCAATCTTAAAACGGCAATACTATTTCACTTTATGTTTACTCAAAAATAAAATAATTGAACCATATCTTTGCAAAGACGATTGTAGAATCGAGTAATAAATGAAAAAATCAAGAAATATGCGTTGCAAAAAGAAATAATTTAAGACAAAAATAACTTGACCCCTGATAGACTCGAACATGCGCGGTATAGATTTAAAGGCCAGAATCATAACTGCCTACAATCCAGGCTAACTCTTAAATCGAGATGTTAAAAATTTGAAGCCTTTTTGTTCCAAAAATGTCGCTAGAAAACCCGGTAACCAATCTTAAAACGGCAATACTTTATGTTTACTCAAAAATAAAATAATTGAATCATATCTTTGCAAAGACGATTGTAGAATCGAGTAATAAATGAAAAAAATCAAGAAATATGCGTTGCAAAAAGAAATAATTGAAGAAAAAAATAACTTGACCCCTGAAAGACTCGAACATGCGCGGTATAGATTTAAAGGCCAGAATCATAACTGCCTACAATCCAGGTTATCTCTTAAATCGACATGCTAAAAATTTGAAGCCTTTTTGTTCCAAAAATGTCGTCAGAAAACCCGGTAACCAATCTTAAAACGGTCATACTATTTCACTTTATGTTTACTCAAAAATAAAATAATTGAATCATATCTTTGCAAAGACGATTGTAGAATCGATTAATAAATGAAAAAAATTAAGAAATACGCGTTGCAAATATAAAGAATTGAAACAAACCAACTTGACCCCTGATAGACTCGAACATGCGAGGTATAGATTTAAAGGCCAGAATCATAACTGCCTACAATCCAGGCTATCTCTTAAATCGAGATGTTAAACATTTGAAGCCTTTTTGTTCCAAAAATGTCGCTAGAAAACCCGGTAACCAATCTTAAAACGGCAATACTTTATGTTTACTCAAAAATAAAATAATTGAATCATATCTTTGCAAAGACGATTGTAGACTCGAGTAATAAATGAAAAAAATCAAGAAATATGCGTTGCAAAAAGAAATAATTGAAGAAAAAAATAACTTGACCCCTGAAAGACTCGAACATGTGCGGTATAGATTTAAAGGCCAGACTCATAACTGCCTACAATCCAGGCTATCTCTTAAAGCGAGATGATAAAAATTTGAAGCCTTTTTGTTCCAAAAATGTCGCTAGAAAACCCGGTAACCAATCTTAAAACGGCAATACTTTATGTTTACTCAAAAATAAAATTGAATCATATCTTTGCAAAGACGATTGTAGAATCGAGTAATAAATGAAAAAATCAAGAAATATGCGTTGCAAAAAGAAATAATTGAAGAAAAAAATAACTTGACCCCTGATAGACTCGAACATGCGCGGTATAGACTTAAAGGCAAGAATCATAACTGCCTACAATCCAGGCTATCCCTTAGATCGAGATGTTAAACATTTGAAGCCTTTTTGTTCCAGAAATGTCGCTAGAAAAGCCGGTTACCAATCTTAAAACGGCAATACTTTATGTTTACTCAAAAATAAAATAATTCAATCATATCTTTGCAAAGACGACTGTAGAATCGAGTAATAAATGAAAAAAATCAAGAAATATGCGTTGCAAAAAGAAATAATTTAAGACAAAAATAACTTGACCCCTGATAGACTCGAACATGCGCGGTATAGATTTAAAGGCCAGAATCATAACTGCTACAATTCAGGCTAACTCTTAAATCGAGACGTTAAAAATTTGAAGCCTTTTTCTTCCAAAAATGTCGCTAGAAAACCCGGTAACCAATCTTAAAACGGCAATACTTTATGTTTACTCAAAAATAAAATAATTGAATCATATCTTTGCAAAGACGATTGTAGAATCGATTAATAAATGAAAAAAATTAAGAAATACGCGTTGCAAATATAAAGAATTGAAACAAACTAACTTGACCCCTGATAGGTCGAACATGCGAGGTATAGATTTAAAGGCCAGAATCATAACTGCCTACAATCCAGGCTATCTCTTAAATCGAGATGTTAAACATTTGAAGCCTATTTGTTCCAAAAATGTCGCTAGAAAACCCGGTAACCAATCTTAAAACGGCAATACTTTATGTTTACTCAAAAATAAAATAATTGAATCATATCTTTGCAAAGACGATTGTAGAATCGAGTAATAAATGAAAAAAATCAAGAAATATGCGTTGCAAAAAGAAATAATTGAAGAAAAAAATAACTTGACCCCTGATAGACTCGAACATGCGCGGTATAGATTTAAATGCCAGAATCATAACTGCCTACAATCCAGGCTATCTCTTAAATCGACATGTTAAAAATTTGAAGCCTTTTTGTTCCAAAAATGTCGCCAGAAAACCCGGTCACCAATCTTAAAACGGCAATACTTTATGTTTACTCAAAAATAAAATAATTGAATCATATCTTTGCAAAGACGATTGTAGACTCGAGTAATAAATGAAAAAAATCAAGAAATATGCGTTGCAAAAAGAAATAATTGAAGAAAAAAATAACTTGACCCCTGAAAGACTCGAACATGTGCGGTATAGATTTAAAGGCCAGACTCATAACTGCCTACAATCCAGGCTATCTCTTAAAGCGAGATGATAAAAATTTGAAGCCTTTTTGTTCCAAAAATGTCGCTAGAAAACCCGGTAACCAATCTTAAAACGGCAATACTTTATGTTTACTCAAAAATAAAATAATTGAATCATATCTTTTCAAAGACGATTGTAGACTCGAGTAATAAATGAAAAAAATCAAGAAATATGCGTTGCAAAAAGAAATAATTGAAAAAAAAAATAACTTGACCCCTGATAGACTCGAACATGTGCGGTATAGATTTCAAGGCCAGAATCATAACTGCCTACAATTTAGGTTATCTCTTAAATCGACATGTTAAAAATTTGAAGCCTTTTTGTTCCAAAAATGTCGTCAGAAAACCCGGTAACCAATCTTAAAACGGTAATACTATTTCACTTTATGTTTACTCAAAAATAAAATAATTGAATCATATCTTTGCAAAGACGATTGTAGAATCGATTAATAAATGAAAAAATCAAAAAATATGCGTTGCAAAAAGAAATAATTTAAGACAAAAATAACTTGACCCCTGATAGACTCGAACATGCGCGGTATAGATTTAAAGGCCAGAATCATAACTGCCTACAATCCAGGCTATCTCTTAAAGCGAGATGATAAAAATTTGAAGCCTTTATGTTCCAAAAATGTCGCTAGAAAACCCGGTAACCAATCTTAAAACGGCAATACTTTATGTTTACTCAAAAATAAAATAATTGAATCATATCTTTGCAAAGACGATTGTAGAATCGAGTAATAAATGAAAAAATCAAGAAATATGCGTTGCAAAAAGAAATAATTTAAGACAAAAATAACTTGACCGATGATAGACTCGAACATGCGCGGTATAGATTTAAAGGCCAGAATCATAACTGCCTACAATTCAGGCTAACTCTTAAATCGAGACGTTAAAAATTTGAAGCCTTTTTCTTCCAAAAATGTCGCTAGAAAACCCGGTAACCAATCTTAAAACGGCAATACTTTATGTTTACTCAAAAATAAAATAATTGAATCATATCTTTGCAAAGACGATTGTAGAATCGATTAATAAATGAAAAAAATTAAGAAATACGCGTTGCAAATATAAAGAATTGAAACAAACTAACTTGACCCCTGATAGACTCGAACATGCGAGGTATAGATTTAAAGTCCAGAATCATAACTGCCTACAATCCAGGCTATCTCTTAAATCGAGATGTTAAACATTTGAAGCCTTTTTGTTCCAAAAATGTCGCTAGAAAACCCGGTAACCAATCTTAAAACGGCAATACTTTATAATTACTCAAAAATAAAATAATTGAATCATATCTTTGCAAAGACGATTGTAGAATCGAGTAATAAATGAAAAAAATCAAGAAATATGCGTTGCAAAAATAAAGAATTGAAGAAAAAAATAACTTGACCCCTGATAGACTGGAACATGTGCGGTATAGATTTAAAGGCCAGACTCATAACTGCCTACAATCCAGGCTATCTCTTAAAGCGAGATGATAAAAATTTGAAGCCTTTTTGTTCCAAAAATGTCGCTAGAAAACCCGGTAACCAATCTTAAAACGGCAATACTTTATGTTTACTCAAAAATAAAATAATTGAATCATATCTTTGCAAAGACGATTGTAGACTCGAGTAATAAATGAAAAAAATCAAGAAATATGCGTTGCAAAAAGAAATAATTGAAAAAAAAATAACTTGACCCCTGATAGACTCGAACATGTGCGGTATAGATTTAAAGGCCAGAATCATAACTGCCTACAATCTAGGTTATCTCTTAAATCGACATGTTAAAAATTTGAAGCCTTTTTGTTCCAAAAATCTCGTCAGAAAACCCGGTAACCAATCTTAAAACGGTAATACTATTTCACTTTATGTTTACTCAAAAATAAAATAATTGAATCATATCTTTGCACAGACGATTGTAGAATCGAGTAATAAATGAAAAAATCAAGAAATATGCGTTGCAAAAAGAAATAATTTAAGACAAAAATAACTTGACCCCTGATAGACTCGAACATGCGCGGTATAGATTTAAAGGCCAGAATAATAACTGCCTACAATCAAGGCTATCTCTTAAATCGAGATGTTAAACATTTGAAGCCTTTTTGTTCCAAAAATGTCGCTAGAAAACCCGGTAACCAATCTTAAAACGGCAATACTTTATGTTTACTCAAAAATAAAATAATTGAATCATATCTTTCCAAAGACGATTGTAGAATCAAGTAATAAATGAAAAAAATCAAGAAATATGAGTTGCAAAAATAAAGAATTGAAGAAAAAAAAAAACTAGACCCCTGATAGACTTGAACATGCGCGGTATAGATTTAAAAACGAGAATCATAACTGCCTACAATCCAGGCTATCTCTTAAATCGACATGTTAAAAATTTGAAGCCTTTTTGTTCAAAAAATGTCGTCAGAAAACCCGGTAACCAATCTTAAAACGGTAATACTATTTCACTTTATGTTTACTCAAAAATAAAATAATTGAATCATATCTTTGCAAAGACGATTGTAGAATCGATTAATAAATGAAAAAAATTAAGAAATACGCGTTGCAAAAAGAAATAATTTAAGACAAAAATAACTTGACCCCTGATAGACTCGAACATGCGCGGTATAGATTTAAAGGCCAGAATCATAACTGCCTACAATCCAGGCTATCTCTTAAAGCGAGATGATAAAAATTTGAAGCCTTTTTGTTCCAAAAATGTCGCTAGAAAACCCGGTAACCAATCTTAAAACGGCAATACTTTATGTTTACTCAAAAATAAAATAATTGAATCATATCTTTGCAAAGACGATTGTAGAATCGAGTAATAAATGAAAAAAATCAAGAAATATGCGTTGCAAAAAGAAATAATTGAAGAAAAAAATAACTTGACCCCTGATAGACTCGAACATGCGCGGTATAGATTTAAAGGCCAGAATCATAACTGCCTACAATCCAGGCTATCTCTTAAATCGACATGTTAAAAATTTGAAGCCTTTTTGTTCCAAAAATGTCGCCAGAAAACCCGGTCACCAATCTTAAAACGGCAATACTTTATGTTTACTCAAAAATAAAATAATTGAATCATATCTTTGCAAAGACGATTGTAGACTCGAGTAATAAATGAAAAAAATCAAGAAATATGCGTTGCAAAAAGAAATAATTGAAGAAAAAAATAACTTGACCCCTGAAAGACTCGAACATGTGCGGTATAGATTTAAAGGCCAGACTCATAACTGCCTACAATCCAGGCTATCTCTTAAAGCGAGATGATAAAAATTTGAAGCCTTTTTGTTCCAAAAATGTCGCTAGAAAACCCGGTAACCAATCTTAAAACGGCAATACTTTATGTTTACTCAAAAATAATTGAATCATATCTTTGCAAAGACGATTGTAGAATCGAGTAATAAATGAAAAAATCAAGAAATATGCGTTGCAAAAAGAAATAATTGAAGAAAAAATAACTTGACCCCTGATAGACTCGAACATGCGCGGTATAGACTTAAAGGCAAGAATCATAACTGCCTACAATCCAGGCTATCCCTTAGATCGAGATGTTAAACATTTGAAGCCTTTTTGTCCAGAAATGTCGCTAGAAAAGCCGGTTACCAATCTTAAAACGGCAATACTTTATGT
This sequence comes from Scolanthus callimorphus, assembly GCA_033964015.1. Taxonomy (NCBI): domain Eukaryota; kingdom Metazoa; phylum Cnidaria; class Anthozoa; order Actiniaria; family Edwardsiidae; genus Scolanthus; species Scolanthus callimorphus. The sequence goes on from CM066918.1 coordinate 19,886,473, forward strand.
TTACTCAAAAATAAAATAATTCAATCATATCTTTGCAAAGACGACTGTAGAATCGAGTAATAAATGAAAAAAATCAAGAAATATGCGTTGCAAAAAGAAATAATTTAAGACAAAAATAACTTGACCCCTGATAGACTCGAACATGCAATGGTGTCGCTTCAATGGGGCATTAGCTTGCCTGACTTTAGCGCTTATCGAAGCCTATCAAAGTAATGCTAGTTATAATATTCATCAATTATTCATGAAGCAAGTATCCAATGAGAAGGCACAATTCAGGTCACATGACTAGCCTTGTAAACTGGATACAAGATCCATCAAACTAAAAGAGCGGGGAGGGCTTGAATATTCAGCAGGGAAAGGGTGGGGTTGATGAATAATAACAATAGTTAATAGATCTATTAGTATTCTGTAAATATTTATAGAATACTAATATCGATATTAGTATTCTATAAATATGTACAGAATACTAATAGATCTATTAACTATTGTCATTATTCATCAACCCCACCCTTTCACTGCTGAACTATTCGAGTAAAATTACGACTATAAAAAAACATTACTCAAAACTTTAAGCAAGAAAAGCATTTGGCAAAACAAATGTTACAACAATTAGGCTAGTTGGTTTGTCGACAATAATAAACTGTATAAGAATAAGTCCAAGAACGGCTGCAAGCAGACTAGTGTTCATTTGACCAGAAAGTTGTCTTATTATATAAAACTAACAGCATTAAAAAACGCATTTTCAATAAATAACCAGAGAGTCTGACTCAGTTGAACTGCTTTCCCTCCACTGCCTTTCCGACAATTTCTTGACCTCGTCTTGTTCACTTGCTCCATTGTTGTATCTTTCCAATCCCTCTGCGTGCCATGCTTTCGAAACCAGTTTGGAAACCTTAAACACATGGAAATAGTTCGATATTTGATGTATTTTACATTTAATTTAACAAGTCTGATTAAGCAAAGTCGCTATACTCAGAATAAAACTAACCTTCATTTCTTGCTCGATTGTTGTCTCAAAAAGCTCGACCATATAGTTCGCATCTCCTGTTACTCGTATCGGTACAAATGCCTCCAACTGCTGTCCTGCCGTGTTTTAGACTTTCGGAAAGTCCCATCCCGACACACGAGTTTGAAGTGTAGAGAAAGCGACTTGCGACGAGTTTGGCGTACCAAAAGCGCTACGCTGCATTTTTTTACAGTACTTAGCATCGACTGAATAAATTTCATTGCACAACTTTCGGCTAAAGTTGATAACAAAAGCCAGTAACAAAAGGCCTATTCATTGTCATCAATAAAACAAAAGAATCCTAAAAACCTTTTCAACTGAATTGAATTCATCCTGCCTTGGATTTTCAATAGTACTTCAAATTGTTTTCAACAAAAGAATACAAACAAAGAATTTTCAACAAAGAGTTGTTGTCTTGACATATCATAAGTCATTTACAATATTCGCGTCCGATTTGTATGGAATTTACAATTTCTCGGCCTACGGCCTCGAAATTGTAAATCCCATACAAATCGGCCGCTCATATTGTAAATAGTACTTAAACGTTTATGCAAAAATGCAATTATAGTGTCGCTTCATACTGGGGCATTAACTTGCCTGTATGCTTATTTCAGATGCTATATTTTGGTCACGACTTTTGCGCTAACATATCAAAGTAATGCTTTAGAAGTTTATGCGAAAATGCAACTATAGTGTCGCTTCATACTGGGGCATTAACTTGCCTGTATGCCTATTTCAGATGCTATATTTTGGTCAAGACTGTTGCGCTAACATATAAAAGTAATGCTAGTTAAACGTTTATGCAAAAAATGTAATTATAGTGTCGCTTCATACTGGGGAATTAACTTGCCTGTATGCCAATTTCAGATGCTATATTTTGGTAAGACTTTTGCGCTGACATACCAAAGTAATACTTTAAAAGTTTATGCAAAAATGCAATTATATTGTCGCTTCATACTGGGGCATTAACTTGCCTGTATGCCTATTTCAGATGCTATATTTTGGTCACGACTTTTGCGCTAACATATGAAAGTAATGCTTTAAAAGTTTATGCAAAAATGCAATTATGGTGTCGCTTCATACTGGGGCATTAACTTGCCTGTATGCCTATTTCAGATGCTATATTTTGGTCAAGACTTTTGCGCTAACATATCAAAGTAATGCTTTAGAAGTTTATGCGAAAATGCAACTATAGTGTCGCTTCAAAATGGGGCATTAACTTGCCTGTATGCCTATTTCAGATGCTATATTTTGGTCAAGACTGTTTCGCTAACATATAAAAGTAATGCTAGTTAAACGTTTATGCAAAAAAATGTAATTATAGTGTCGCTTCATACTGGGGCATTAACTTGCCTGTATGCCAATTTCAGATGCTATATTTTGGTAAGACTTTTGCGCTGACATACCAAAGTAATACTTTAAAAGTTTATGCAAAAATGCAATTATAGTGTCGCTTCATACTGGGGCATTAACTTGCCTGTATGCTTATTTCAGATGCTATATTTTGGTCACGACTTTTGCGCTAACAGTGAACATCAAAGTAATGCTTTAAAAGTTTATGCAAAAATGCAATTATAGTGTCGCTTCATACTGGGGCATTAACTTGCCTGTATGCCTATTTCAGATGCTATATTTTGGTCACGACTTTTGCGCTAACAGTCATATCAAAGTAATGCTTTAAAAACTTATGCAAAAATGCAATTATAGTGTCGCTTCATACTGGGGCATTAACTTGCCTGTATGCCTATTTCAGATGCTATATTTTGGTCACGACTTTTGCGCTAACAGTCATATCAAAGTAATGCTTTAAAAACTTATGCAAAAATGCAATTATAGTGTCGCTTCATACTGGGGCATTAACTTGCCTGTATGTCTATTTCAGATGCTATATTTTGGTCACGATTTTTGCGCTAACAGTCATTTTAAAGTAATGCTTTAAAAGTTATGCGAACATGCAATTATAGTGTCGCTTCATACTGGGGCATTAGCTTGCCTGTACGCCAATTTTAGATGCTATATTTTGGTCAAAACTTTTGCGCTGACATACCAAAGTAATAACTTGAAAACAAGATGTACATTTAGGTTGATACGGCTTTTGCGCTGCGAAGTATGGCGATATATCAGTTAACACTCTCGACAGCTATCCTTTAATCCCCTTATACTATCCTTCAACAGTTTCTTTGTCTTGATACATTTGGTATCCTGTAGTTTGGTGCTCTGAGAGCACAAAACAGTCGGGGGTCTCAGCATAAAGCTCCTCATGCTCGTGTTAAAAATTCATCTCACTCGTTCGCTGCGCTCACTCGTGAGATAAATTTTCAACACTCGAAGATAAAAATTCGTATCTCCGCGCGGCCATGTAATATCCTCTATTTATACGTTATTATTCAACATGCATATTACATGTACCATTTTTGAGAAACGTTTATTAAACTATACCGTGTTGTTCCGGGATTTCATTAGATATGTTAGTTGCGGCGGGTTTTGGTGAAAGTTGCGCGTCCATGCAAGCTCAACTTATCCCGTATCGCCAACATCCTTTATATTAATTTCAATGTGTGATTGTACAAAGTTGAACCTGCTGCGTGATTGAACTAACAGTCGAAATCAGTAGAAAATTATGGAGATTCTGTCTTAGAAGGGACAAGTACGAACTGACAAGCATTCTCTATCTATCGAATGGCGGCGAAGACTGTTTTTCCGCGCGTGAAATGACGTTATTTTCTTTCTGAAAAACGCTATTTTAGCACACTGAAAAACACGCGAACTCCTTCAGAAGTTGGGCATCTTCAGACCCCCCCTTGTGACAAGAAATCCAGCTTCGAAAACCCCCCCTTGCAATCAGAATTCCGAGCTCTTAAACCCCCCCATCCCTTCGGAATTTCCAAATGCCGCCTGTGGGGGGGGGGGGGGGGGGGTACCTTTATTTTCTGGAATTGCCCATAGAAACTCTTTGTATACGGAATCTTGAGCTTATATATTGAAATATGGCAAAGTTAGACATTTCATTTTTGGTCATTTCCGCTCTGTCCGCTCTTATGCATTCAGTGGGCATGCTCAAACAAGCTCGAGGCATGCGCATTTCGATCTGTTGGCCCGCGAAATTGGTCGGGTTTGCTGTGGTGACGTCATCGTTTTCATTCAGATAGCATCGTTTTCACCCGTCCACACCAGGCACGGTCTATGACAAGGGTTTTCTAAACTACGATCGAAGTAGCGTAGGGGCATTCCGTGCATAGTTTAGAAAAAGCTACAGCGATATAAAATGGTAGCATTCAACGGTCGCCCTTGAAATGCGTAGGGAGCGTTAGGATCGCAGCGCGGCTCGATACATAACACCATTTTATATCGAGCCTCACTGCACTCCCTGCACTCACTACGCTATTTGGAGGGCGATGGTTGAAAACACCAGTTATATCGAGCCTCACTGCACTCGCTACGCTCACTACCCTATTTCGAGGGCGATGGTTGAAAACGACCATTTTATATCGCTGTAGCTTTTTCTAAACTATGCACGGAATGCCCCTACGCTCGCTACGCTACTTCGATCGTAGTTTAGAAAACCCTTGTCATAGACCGTGCCCCTACTGGTCCACACTAGAAAACAGCGTTTTCAAGCAGCTCCGTTTTCAAATCGCTTTTCCGATTGATCTGTTTTCGGTATCGTTTTCGGCGTTGTAGTGTGGACGATGGCCGTATCCGGAGCAAAAAGCATCCGTTTTCGTTTGAAAACGGAGTAGTGTGGACGGGGTCTTAGTCGCGCGGTGGGGTTTTAGGGTCAAAGTTCAATGCTAGGTCTCTCGGCGAGAGAAAATGACGAGACCTTTGCTAGCAGGGAAGAAGGGTCAGAGAAAAGTTTGAAAGTACAGGAGATTTTCGATGATCTGGCCGCGCGAAATATGGGGCAAGCGCGGAAATGGAGAAGGGGGGAGCTGAAGGGAGCCAAAAATTCGCGCGCTCGCCACACACGTTTCCCTGGCCTATAAATTCAATGGAAACGCCTGTGACGCAGACTAGACTACCGTCTAGACGCAGAGTCGTACCCAGTCGCCCTGTTGTTCTCTTCGAGGCGCGCGCGGTGCATCGCGGTCAGGTCGAGCTAGTTTCATGGGACGAACTCATTTGCGCGCCTGTCAAGTAACGCAATATCGTCTCAGACGGACGTCAATCATACGTGTTCCATGACCCAGGTGTGCGCGGCTAAGAGAGCCAGCTGCTTTGATGCTTGGGCCACGAGCTGCCTCTCTCTTACCATTTAAAATAAGAAAAGTCGGCGTTACAACGTAGGTTTTAGTTGTATTTTAGTACAATATTTCGGCTGGCCAAACCAGCCTTCTTCAGGTACTGTGAATACATAATGGCATGATACGACTTATATATAAGGTGAAACCTTGAACCGGAAGTACGTGACCCTCCAATAATGATAGTTCAAGTTGTTTTGTTTCCGGTTCATACAGTCGCCTTGGTGCGTTCCCAAAAAAATATTAAACGTGGAAAAATACTTTTGCTAATTTATAGGTCTGTAGCTCTCAAGATTATCGCCTTAGTGAGTCTGTCTTCAAGCTTTTAAATATTTCATTAGCTTGGGGCGACAGATAAAATAACAAAATTATTTTGACTCTTTGGCACTTCTGGTGTGTTTTGCGAGACTGTGGTTCTCCCCTGTGGAGAGGCTATTTTCAGTGCGTTTTGGCCGGTGCTTTGAAAAGGAGGAGGAAATCCTGTGAGTTCTCCACTGATTCGCTATGTAGCTAATTCCGCGGTTTTCGTGACTTGAGACTGAACTATTCAGAGCGTATCCGTAACTAGGAAAACCACGCGACAGGAGCCGGCATTACCACAACAAAGGACATGCTTTTACTTAGGCGCGGGGAACAAAGATAATAGACAAAAGAGCTCAGTTTATTACATGTTCTCAGGGAAAGGACAACTGTTTTTAAAAAGTCACATGTTCTTATGAAACGACAGCGAGAAACGGTTTTGTCAAGACTAAGAGGTTTCCCTCAAGTAATTTTTGTAACATGATTCGCCTGATGATTTAAAAGTACTTTAGGGTAAGTAGAACTGTATGTGTATGTAACAAACCTGTGTAATACTAGTTATGCCCTTGAGTTATGCCCTTTAATGTGCAAATATTTATAACACTTTCATAGTTAGCCAGCTTTAGCCAGCTATTACTGTGCGGCTAATTGCTTGTTTATAATTCACTTTTCTTTATTATTCAAGTGTACATGTCAATACTAAAGGGGTGAAATTTGAGGCCTGGACAAGCGAGTGACAGTCCTAGGTGTCAAGACTGCCAACCTGTGGCCAGAGCTAACAGCACTCATTCATTGGGAGTCAGCTTGCAAGACGGACATGGAGTTTTCCGAGGATAACCATAATCCATACTACCAAAGTATGCCTGATATTAAGGTTATCTTTGTGGAGCCAGTGGAATCTTCAAGTCACGATTCGGCGCACAACCCAGATTCACAGATACTTGACGGGAGAGAAGCAACGCTCGACGCCGGCACCAATACAAACCTTGAACTCCCAGCAGCCAGCGAGAAAGAGAATTTGTTATCCAAGGAGGAAAAACACAGCGACCCAGAGTGCCGAATCTGCCAAAGTCACGGAGAAGAAAGTCTTATTAGTCCATGTAAATGCGCTGGTTCTACTAAATGGGTCCATGAATCATGCCTGGTGTTGTGGTTTCAAGTTTCGCACACATCAACTTGTGAGCTGTGTTCCCAAAAAATCATAGTCAAGAAACACACCAAACCAGTACGCGAGGTGGGTAATTTTTGTTTTGAATAACTATAGCTATATACATCTCTAAAGGCCAGCACACTCAAGCTCTTTAGGGGTTTTATATTCAATTTATTATCACTTGGAATTAATTACGACAGAAAACTGATTCAGCGCAAAAAGATTTTGAATGGTTCTACAGGAAATCTTTGAGTTTTTTTTCAACATTAAAATGTTGTTGGATTCCGAGTGTTCAAATGGTAGTATTTCGTGCAGTACTTATTTTTCTAATTAGCCATTTTGCGCGCCGGACTTACGCTTTGAAAGCTGGAAACCTCCAGTACCTGCTAAGTTTGATATACAGACACAACATGAATAATTGAGCCCACGGCATGTCCACTTTAACCACAGCTTAATAAGCGTGAGAACTAGAGCCAAAAACCTGCCAATATCCATGCAGATATAAGGAGCGTTTTCTTGTTTAATTCATTTCTTTTATTGCTCAGAAAACGTATTAGCCTATAATAATTATAATAGCAAAAGTCCTTTTTTTCATCTCAGTTTTAACTATTTTATTTTGTGCCTTTTTCACAAAAGCTCATAGTCACAATCATAGCTCATACCCAAAATGTTTTTTACAAAACAGGAAAACCTTAAAAAAACTACCCTTATTTGTTTTTGAAAGCAATTGTAATTTGTTCTCATGCCTTAGAGGGGGTCTGATGTTCGATACCCAGCAGAGCAAATGCATTATGAATGGAAACAGACATAGAAAGAACAATTGTCCGGTCCGCTTCCGATTGACAGCGGCAAGCTTGTAAACGCGCGCTTTTCAGCTTTTGTCTGTCATATTTTACAGCGGGTATGAGCATGTATCGCTAGTTAAGCTGATCAGATTTAGTTTATTATCCATATATTCTTTATAATAATGCGAAGATTATGCGAGGATTAAGAGAGTAGTATTCAGATCCGGTAGCTGACAGCTCATGGATCTTTCTGTTTCAGTTCCGTTTTCGGTCCGAGTTGATCTTGGGCTTCCTTTTCAGATCTTTTGTCAATGGCGTGTTTGCTGTTGTGATTTTTACACAGAGTTTTTCCAGTTATTGCAAGAGATGTAACGAAATAGGATAATTACGGTCGTATAAAACGTTCGGCATGAACAGAATTGCAGAGAATTCAGAATAAACCAGGCAGCGACGATGGAAAAATTGAACTGTGCGATTGCTTTCCGCTGGCAATTACCTTTAATACATTAGCATAATTACTCAAGTGACTAGAAGAAAATTCGCGCGCTGATTGGTCGAGTGTTGTTTCAAATGGTTAGACCTTCGCGTCTTCTCGGATAAGGACGTTAAACCGTAGGTCCCGTCTCTCACATACACTATACTAACCAGAACCAGAGGGACGTTAAAGAACCACGAGGACTGTCGGAAGTTGCCCAACCTCTGTGTCACAGAACTCACCATACTAACACACACTCCTGTTTATCAACTGGTTTCTATAGGATGAGTTATCCAAAATGTAAAGCGCTTAGAGCTTGGGAATACGCGCTATATATGTTATGAGTCACTTAGTTATTCTACTAAAATACTTAGTCTTCCCACGCTCAGTGGTGAATATCAGCGAATAGTAATCGAGATGAAGTCTAGGTGATCAATAGAAATGCGCGCTCGGTTTGGCTATAGCTCGCGAGAGGTTCCTATAACGGAGATTCTTGTTGCCGCGCCAATCGCAAAAGTGGAACTTATCACTGGCATTTCAAACCGAAAACTGCGAATAAATACAAGAAAAGCGAAAGCTCTACAAATAAGACCCGATCATGGAATAATTGCTAACAGGTGATCAAGTATTGGTAATGCGCCCAGTCTGGCTTCTAAAATCCACGTGGTGCGTTTGGGATCCGATTGAATCATCCGCTCGATTAAAAGCCTGATTATTACCCTTGCGTCCGGCTAAAACATAAACATATAAAGGGTGTCTGTTATAATACTCTGCTTCAAATACGGCCATGGTATAAGTGAGTACGCGTTGGAGTATATTGATTACACGCACATCCGTTCAGCATCGTCTTGGATGTGCTACTCCATTGTTGGTTTAGATATTTTCTTTCGAGTATCTGATCATCACTTGGTATTTGACGCAACATTTGATTGTGTCGTTCAGACCCATTACGGCGTTGGAAAAGTAGATATAGAAAATATTCCGCCTCCGGTACAAACGGAGTCATTCTCAGCAGCACTGAAAAAGATTATCGCTAGGCCTCGTCTATGATGTGTAAGATTATCGCTAGGCCTCGTCTATGACGTGTAAGATCTGTTTCTTTTGCACAAACATCCGAGTAACGCATCGTTACATCGTTTCACAAGTTACGGAAGTCCAGGTCGGGTAAACACAAATTAGGGATGACTGGATGACTGGAGCTCATGGCTCGTTACCTCACGAGGGCATTCTCGTACCCCGATTGACGCATGCGCGAGATTTGATACAGAGCCGTTGAGAGAAACACCTTTCTGAGCAAGCCCCAACATTCAAAATCAGCCAATCAGAGAAGGCCCTGAAATGGATGTCACGGGTGCTCTGGGTACGAGAATGTCACGGGGGAGGCTCTGGTGACAGCCACTGACGCATGCGCGAGATTTAATACTGAGCCGAAAGAAAGACCTTTCAGCGCATGCTCCAACGTTCAATATCAGCCAATCAGCGAAAACCCTCAAATGGCCGCCACCAGAGCCTCACTTGCGAAGCGATGAGCCAGGGAGCTCTGGGTACGAGAATGCACGGCAGCCATCTTGGATAAATATTTTGTTCTTGCATGTGCAGCCTCGTCATCATTACGAGTTTCCACGGGGAAAACAAAGAACTTTATCCAAGATGGATGACGCCGTGTGAAAAAGGCCCATTGCCACTACTTCTGATATCTTTAGGGAGGCGCAAAATAGTTTTGACCATACGTGCGCGTTTGTAAACGATTGGCGCGTCTTGATGCCCTTAAAAATTGTGAATATATTTTAAACTGTGATTAGATCGAGCTGTTACAGCTAAAACCGTTGCATCGCGACCCACGTTTTCAAAACATCAAGACGAGACGATTTTTTGTCCGCGACGATTTAAAAATGAAACGTATTTGATAAAACAAGCGGGCGAAAAAATCTTGTCGTAAGCTCGTCGCGGGTCACCACGAAATCGGCCAGTGTATGGCAGCGCGCGATAATCGGGCCGATTTTTCATCGCAAGACAAAAGTATCCCGACTGATCGGCTCGTGTTCGGTGACTCGCGACGAGTTTACGACAAAATATCGCGCGCCGCTACACAAGATTTTTTGTCGTCCCGTGTATGGCGGCGTCAACAGAATAATGCATTCAACCGTCAAATGGCCTCAACTTGAAGTATATTCAAGTAAATATTCCTCGTCAAGATTGCCATTTTGGTGACACAACAGCAAAGTGATCGGGAAATAGAGGATATTACATGGCCGCGCGGTCATGTAATGTTCTGTTTATTATATAAACATCAATGAAATACCAAATTCAAATTTTATTTGAGTCAAGCTTAAAAATCAAGCATTCAGCAAAGGCAAGTGTGATATTTTCACATGTGAAAATAACATGATATTTTCACGTGTGAAGATATCATGTTTTCGCGCGGGAGATCACCTGGTATTTCATTGGTGTTTATATAATAATATGAAATATTAACCTTCAATACCGGTTACCGAGCGGCTGATAGACCAACACGAAAATAAAACGCAATCGATCCATAAAATACTATTTCGAGCCTTCCTAATCTTCTCCTAGTTCTCCTGGCACTTCTCGTATATTTACCTTCTCAGTATTTTAACCACGAATCAGTAGCCTGTGATCAGCTGCCCAATACAACAGATGGATCAGCTATCATGTAATGCATAACGACAATCATGTTTATTTTTTGTTCTTTTCAAAGTGGCGACGTCCCAATGGCCGTAGCTTTGGTCCCTGCAGTAAAGTTGACCTGTGGTACCTATTTGTAACGGTGTTCAGTCTAGGGACCATTATTGGCTTCGGTGTGTTCCAAGCATGTGTGGGCACCAAGGAAACTGAGACCACCATCGTATTCACGGCTATTTATGTACTATGCGCTCTAATGATTGTCGTACGGATCAGGTACTTCTATCAGTGGTTCACACGCAGAAGCTTCTTCTGGGAGAAATGGAGGCGCCTCAACCAGCACTGGTTCATTTTCTCCGACGGGCCCTCTCAAGAAGCGCAGAAAGTGGCCCTCGAGATGCCCTCATTTGAGCTCCAGCAAGTAATGTCAGTAGACCCTTGTGAGAAAGTGCCCCTCGATATGCCCTCATTTGAGCTCCAGCAAGTAATCTCAGTAGACCCTTGTGAGGTCCCGTCATCGGAGCAACCAGACCAGCATGTTGTATGAAAAGAAATGTTATTTCAGCAACATCGAGATGACAGAAGGTCTATCGCTGAACACCTTAGTCCGCCAGCGATGAACAGAACCAATCAGCTCAGTATTTCTCGTGCCAATACAATACAATAATTCTTTATTCTGGTCCAAGCAATGTGATTCTGGTCCAAGCAATGTGATGATGTAGCTAGGGTATTGAAATTCGAAACAAGTGCACTCGCCTTCTTTGTCAGATGTTATTTCTAATTAGCGCACCGCGCACACACTCTTGTATACGGTCGTAAAACTATTTTGCCTTTAGTATTGCACTTTTACCATAACATGAATGCTATTATTGTGGACTTCCGCATCGAAAAATGATGTTTTACATCGGAACTTTTAGTCTTTCTTTTTTCTATTGTTGGAAATTCTAGGTTGCTGTTCGAATCGAATCAAAAGTCACACTGCTGTTGACAACTTATACTAAGAAACATTAAAATATCAATTTATTGATAGGAATTCTAAAAATATAGGTTAATTAAAGAAATTATATATTTGACATTTCACGTATTTATATGAAACTGATTCTAATAAATTTGATCGCGTTCTATCCACGCATGTTGATACGCTTCCTTGGTTTGCATGTGACGTCACTGGCGGCCATGTTGGAGGAACAGTGCAAAAGAAACTTTATTTGCTGCCTTTGTCCTGTCCTCCAACATGCTCGCATAAGTGGACAGCGGAACTTTATTTGCTGCCTTTGTCCTGTCCTCAAACATGCTCGCATAAGTGGACAGCGGAACTTTATTTGCTGCCTTTGTCCTGTCCTCCAACATGCTCGCATAAGTGGACAGCGGAACTTTATTTGCTGCCTTTGTCCTGTCCTCAAACATGCTCGCATAAGTGGACAGCGGAACTTTATTTGCTGCCTTTGTCCTGTCCTCCAACATGCTCGCATAAGTGGACAGCGGAACTTTATTTGCTGCCTTTGTCCTGTCCTCAAACATGCTCGCATAAGTGGACAGCGGAACTTTATTTGCTGCCTTTGTCCTGTCCTCCAACATGCTCGCATAAGTGGACAGCGGAACTTTATTTGCTGCCTTTGTCCTGTCCTCAAACATGCTCGCATAAGTGGACAGCGGAACTTTATTTGCTGCCTTTGTCCTGTCCTCAAACATGCTCGCATAAGTGGACAGCGGAACTTTATTTGCTGCCTTTGTCCTGTCCTCCAACATGCTCGCATAAGTGGACAGCGGAACTTTATTTGCTGCCTTTGTCCTGTCCTCCAACATGCTCGCATAAGTGGACAGCGGAACTTCATTTGCTGCCTTTGTCCTGTCCTCCAACATGCTCGCATAAGTGGACAGCGGAACTTTAGGCTATGCAGCGGGATGAAACCCCTTTTCTGCGATTTGTTGGTGAGAGGGCTGGAACAGAAGGTTCAATATAAGCACAGTCAACAAACATTAAAATCTGCTCCTCTTTTATTGCTAAAGTGCAAAATATAAACAACAATTTGTCGTATTTCTCTTAAAAATACACCATTTCCCTCCGTATGACTAGCCAGACATGAGGGATAAGACTATACTTATTTCTCATTCGTAAAATACCATCCCCCCCCCCTTATATGGTTCGTGCCTCCTGAGTAAAGGAAACCCGCCAAAAATTGCCAAAAACGTATCGAGTAACTTGTGATTTGTTGGTGGATTTTTTTAATGTCATTTATATTTACCGTCGCGAACTTCGACTAATATTTTCATATTTTCTTTAAATGATTTCAAAGAATTACTTTCCAAGCAAAACGGCTTGATAAATTCCTACAAATGCAGGCGCGCTATAAATACCACTAAGGCCGCGTCCACACCAGGTGCCCGGGCACAGTGCCCTAGTAAGGTCCGGTCCGCGCCAGTAATGCGCTCGAAGTTTGGCTTGGGCACTAGAAAAACTAGTATGTTCACATTAGTGCCCGGACACTAAGTGTGTACGCAGCCTAAAATGCATAATATATAATATTTCAATCTTCATTCCAATTAAGCGCGCACTAGATGTCAATGATTCAAGTGTGACGACAAAGCTGGAACGGGCAATTCACACACCAAAAAGTAACCGTATCTGCTGTGGAATGAACTATACACCCTCTATTTTCCACTAGATATCAAACCCGAGCTATTTATAGCATTCCGTAAAATGAAACTGTTTTGAAACTGATTTGCGATCGTTTCGATATAAAAAGCAATTTTCCCGTGAGTGCGGAAACGTCAAGGCACATGGCACGGCTGCGTCACAATCGCGCCGTCCCTGACGCATAGAATGTTTCATCAATCTCGAGAGCGTCTTGCACTAACACTGCCATGGCGAGGTCATCATGCGGTACGGCCCTCGCCTAATCTGTTGAACAGCAACTAGTAACAGCTATACAACAACAAATCCTTTATCCTCGCCCATCTAAGACCTACGACCATCTAAGACCATTCACGAAAAATGTGTGGCTGGTAGACAACTCCATGTTCCGAGGCTTCTACTTGCCGTGCCTAGTGTCGCCACAAGGGGGAGCCATAGGGAGTCCTAGTGGCTCTTTGGGTCAGGAGGGAGTTGGCTCATTAGGCTCTGGTACCACCGTCTGTTGAACTTCATCGTACAAGTTCTTCGAATAATTGATCTTCTGCGCGACCTGCAACATTAAAGGAGTATTAATACTTGTCATACATCTGTCGTATCACCAGTTTGAATTCTTGAGCAGATAATAAAAATTACACAAACCTCCCATTATCGACCACTATAGACGCAAACGAAGTCGTAGCCGTTTCCAAGAAAAGATCATCGGACAAAATACCGGCATAGTTGCCGGCAAAACATTAGATTATTAGTTAACCAACATTGATCGCATGATTAGAGCGAGCTCGCCGCCAAATTAGAGGACGCCACAAGTTGTTTATAGCCGTTTGCTCTAAGAGTATTCCGCGGACGCAGTGGCGTCTAACAGAAGTTGCTCGCTTTCAATACTGCAAAAGTATCGCAGGGGCGTAGCCAGGGGGAGGGGGGTCCTGGGGTGCATGTAACCTGGGGTGCATGTGACCTGGGGTGCATGTGACCTTTAGAAGAAAAATACAGTAAACATTAAGAAAAATATCGGTAAGCTGGAAAAGGGCACCAAACATTTGTACAGATGTGACCCCCCTTCTCAGATCCTGGCTACGCCAATCAATCTGGTGCACTTTTCATACCCTGTGCGCTATCTTGGCGTCGTCACATCTCACTCTTGGCCGCTTGCTTGGGTTCTTGGAAGGCATGGGAACACTGCTATTATCGGCCTTCATTACAAGTTCGATATAATCTTTGCCGTCTGCAAGAACAAATGGGAGACATGGTGTAACAATGACGCTACATAGTGTCCGAAAGAGTTCGATCTCTTACACCATGTCTATCTTTTATAAATCTATTTTATTCCTAATTATTGGCCAGCGCAAACATAACTTTTATTTTACACGGCACCGATAAACATATGTTAATGTTCTATGTCTCTTGTCTGTTGAAAAGGACATGACTGGACTTCTGTAAATCTGATTGAATAATGTTGCCCTCATTATCTGATGCATCTCTTGAGATACGTCAGAAGCACCTTGTCTATATTGAGACGCTTTCATTTCTTTTTCACTCGCAGCACTGCTCCGAGACATGGATTTCTTACCTCCAGATAATGGTTGACACTCGAACAAGTCACAGAACTTGACAAGTAGGACGATAGACTCGGGCGAGGGGGTACCCTTGGCTCGTACGAAATACGCGCCTTCCGTGGTGATGATGGACTTTAACCTCTCTTCCTTGTCTTTTCTGACGGACTCTGACAACACGAACCTACATAAAAAAACAGAGTCAGACAACACGAACCTACATAAAAAACAGAGTCAGACAACACGAACCTACATAAAAAACAGAGTCAGACAACACGAGCCTACACAACAAACAGTGTCAGACAACACGAACCTACACAACAAACAGGGTCAGACAACAAGAACCTACACAACACACACAACACACACGAACCTACACAACACACATGGCCAGACAACACGAACCTACACAACAAACAGGGTCAGACAACACGGACCTACACAACACACAGGGCCAGTCAACACGGACCTACGCAACAAACAGGGTCAGACTGCACGAACCTACATACCGCAGAGTTTCGTCATTTGCATAGGGACAGCTGATTAGATAATCACTTTTCCTTTTGGCAGTTTTTTATTAGGTGATAAAAATCCAAGCCCACTACAGTACCAGCAACAATAATAAAAAGACGCAAATAAACAGGCCCTTTTTCTAGAGCGCCTTACCTTTCATTGAAATTATTTTCATTCAGCTTCAACATAATCTCCTGTCCTTCGGCGTGATTTCGGGAATACCTCGGGATTGCGCCGCTGGGCCCGAAGCAATTCCGACGAAGTCGAGTCGGTTTTGGCGGGAAATATCTGGAGCTGCGCGTAGCCTGGCCACGAACGGCTGCTGCTGCCCCGGATGCGAAGTCCAATACCCCGGCTGTTGGCTTTGCAACCGTACCTACAATACCTTTGCCAATACCAGCAATAAATCCCTGTGAAAATAAATTTGAAATATTAGAGCCGCTACACCTGATCACCACAGGGTTCCCGGTATTTCCGCGTCATGTGCGCCCTTTGAACCTTGGCAACCTCTGGCAGTGCTGTCATCTTGAAACCTACCCACAAGACGAGGTTAGTTGCGTGACGATACTGGTCAGACCCCCCACGATGCCTATCCCCTAATGCCTTCTACAACCTCCCTGTTACATCACCACAGGCTTACCGGTATTCCCGCGTTATGTGCATTCTATATTGGTTGTGTGACGATTGGTCAGACCCTCCACGATGCATTCATGCCCTATACATCTTCCCTGTTATGTCACCACAAGGTTACCGGTGTTCTCGCGTTATGTGCGCCCTCTATTGGTTGCGTGAGGATACTGGTCAGACCCCCATGATGTCAATCCCCATTCCCTTCATGCCCCCTACAACCTCCCTGTTATATCACCACAGGCTTACCGGTATTCCCGCGTTATGTGCACCCTCTATCGGTTGCGTGACGATACTGGTCAGACCCCCCATGATGCCCATCCCCAGTCCCTTCATGCCTGCAACAAAGTGATCTTTGCTGCTACCAAACCGCTCGGCGCGCATAGTCTCACGGGATTCCTGAAACTTGGTGTCCATCGATGCATTCCACAACCCGTCCGACAATGAGCCGGTAATCTGGGAAGACACACGGAACAATCCGTATTATTATAGAAGTGTCAAAGCTCACTTTTTATATAATCTTATTGGTCGAGAGTGTATCAAGCGAACGTGAAACAATTCGACTGTTTCCCTGGCGACTACTGGGAGGGCAACAATAAGTGTCCGGGAATAACAAAATCACGTGACTGATAAAATATCAAAACTAAAAATCCACCACATTTGCGCGCGCTTTTGCACACTTATTCATTCACGTAAGAAACTCTTCTTTATTTCTGTTTTTGTTTTGCTCCCTTTGACACTTGGTAGCACTTATTTACTGGAACTTCGGGAAAGCAGTACGTTTTGTGGTCCCTCGACCGCTGTTTCCCCCAGCTTTGCTTTTTCCCCTCAGTCCCAGTAAATAAGTGTTAATTGTTATATAGCGAGTGCTCACTACAACCGAGCGCGCGGTTGGCTAAATCAAGGTCACGTGGTGAAGTACAAATCAAATATTACCCGATCAGTCAATATTGCGAAAAATTATTGACCGGTTGGGGAATATTGCTTTCGCGCGTCGCGTTTGAGAGCGGGAAAAAAGAGAAAGTTTATTGTAAACACGCGAGTCTTTTTAAAACCTTTGCTAATTTTGATAAGTTTTTGCTAATGCAAGAAAATTGTGTTGTTTATGAGTGTTTTCCCTTTACATGATGCAGTCGCGTGCAAACTTTGTAACTTCTCTTTTCATTCTTGAAATACATTTGTTTTGACTTAATAATTGCAGTATATTTTCTGCTATATAACAAAACACTTAATGAGATTCTCGGGAAACAAAACTGATGTTTCCCTTGGGAGCAGTCATTAAGTGTATAATGTCGTCTTTTTACTGGATAGGAAACATTGATATGAACCCCATACTGTGTTCTACATTAGTTCAGCTGGTGTTCATAATTTCATGATTGTAGTTTGGATGTTCCTAGATGGAGCAGGCATGAAGAAAAAAGCAGGCAAAGAAAAAAGCGACCTTTGAAAGTGGCGCAGTCAGAATTTGTATTCTTCTTTTTTCCTTAGACTATCAGTGCTTCGGAAGAACAGAATCATATGCGTGTTCACATTAAAACAAGCGAAGAAACCCCCACCCCCATTCCCAATGGTTGGGGCATAATATGTTACCTATATTACCATGCCCAATGGCTTGAGCATAGTATATTTCCTATACACTAGTTATACAATGCTTTCGAGTGGCATACCGTACATTATTATACGACTGTGACATCATTTTACCATATAAGGTCAAAATTGAGTGCAGATATGGAGCCGTATTACACGGTTGAAAGCCGTATTTCACTGTAGGAAACCGGTTTTGGCGCGCACTTGAATGGCTTCCCGATCAGGTGCTAGTCAAATCACGTACGTTTTCTAGTGAATCTTGAAAAGAAAAGACAAAAGTTTTGTTTGTCGTGACTGGAAGCAGCGAGGTGGTACTCACTCGCCAATTTTTGCCGTTAAAATCAATTTTTAAAGCATCGGTTTGCAGTAAGCTCATTCTCTAAGCACAAGTCTATGCACCTAATACTCATCTTTCCCTGGAAAAATAATTTTTGTGAAAAAGAGTTTTTTAGGATCGAAAAATCATTATAAATATCTCTGTTTTTATGCAAATTTGCATGTCCCAGCGTCACACGTTCAGCGCCTGGTGTAAAAATATTTTTACTTATTTCTTCATGGATAAAACATACTATATACTAATTACGATTTTGAGACGGCAATTCCACAAAATATTGACGGCTAGTTGGGAGAAAATATGTTCACGTATTGGGCGGAGTCGCGCAGCGACGGAGCCCAATACGTGAAAATATTTTCTTCCAACGCCGTCAATATTTTGTGGAATTGCCGTCTCAAAATCGTAATTAATATTGTATCGCGATTCTTGAAGATTTTCTGGAGGAAATGGCAAGAAATAGTGCTATTTATTGTCGATTGAAATTTCAATTCTCATTACATTTACGCACGATCTCACGCAATCACATGGGCTTTTCGCACGAGCTCGAGCATTTTCTGTTTACATTTTTCCATCTTTTTCGGCGAAAAAAATCTCTTTCTGCCATAAGATATTGCTAGAAATATAGCTAAACGTTATTTCTAACTATTGACAATGAAATGAAACATAAATTCGTGCGAAAAAAGTTGAATTTTGCTAGCTCTTTTTGAGCCGTCAATACCACAAAATATTGACGGCTCACAACAACACAGAGTGGCAGGGTGAATCGCGATACAACGCAAAATTTGCCATAAATCGAAGTTCCAATCCTAAATGCAATACACTATATGGTATTTTCTTCAATATATGCATCTTCTTCTATATTATTAGTGAAAACGTATTTGCCATTTTCGTGTCCCAAAAATTTGATAATTTTAGCGTATTTCAGTTTTTTTAGATTTATTGTCAAAATAAGCAACGCCGCAATGAAACAAACTGAGCCAACTGTGGTCTATAGATTTTTATGTCGAAATGTGGCATTCTGACTGAGATCGGAAATAAGTTCTTGGAAATATAAAATTTCGAAGTTTACTGAAAGCATTGTCCCCCACCAAAATTTAAAGCATAATAATACGACCGGGGTTTGCATTTCCTCTAATATATAGATAACCATCAGCCTTATTGCACTAAGAAACTACAGATGTGTGGTCTAGTAAAATTGCAGTCATTTGGTCTATTGCCCGGACTTATAGCCTATTTTGAGAGAGTTTAGCAATGGCGTGAAGTTTACTGAAAGTTTTGTCCCCCACTTCATAAAATTTACATATCTAAACAAACGACAGCAAATGTGATTGCTACCGAAGTTTGTTTCTAATTTCTTCGTTTACATTTGAAAAAAATCAAGGTTTTTTGCTCAAACTATTTAAACCTATACATCTGAGATTCCATTCGCACCGACGAGGTAGATTTCGGCTATAACACACGAGATTTAAAACTCACTATGTTATTTTTGTAATTTATGCAATTCGGAAGAAATTCATTACAGTTTAGAAAAAGTTCTTCATTTTTTCTGTTTTTCAGATAATTTTAGCGCGCGATTAGTTTCACATTTATCGCAAATCAACGGGAATTTATTCAAGACAATAGGTATCTTAGTAGATTTGAAGCGTTGTCTGTATTTTGCAAAAAAATAGGTATTTTGAACCACTGCCATTGCGTGTTATTAATAAAAAAAAACTAAGAAAATTTGCACTCTAAGGTGGCTTATAGCAGTTTTTAGTTGACTCTTCGGTCTGGTATGGCCTGTGTCTCACGTGCTATACATACACAGAAAGGCAAGCCACTTTACAAGAAACATGCAATTGATCGTTATATGTGTTTACATGTTTTGTTTAAATTGACGCTTCCATGGCAACGAAATGGCGGCCCTCCATTTTTTGAGTTGAAGAATCCACCCAGACATGCAAGATAACTTTTCGCAATACCAACGCCAATGAGGTCAGACTATAAGTTTGAAGAAATAGGCCAAGAGTGTTTCGAAGACCATTTTTTGTCAAGAAAATCAAGCGTAGTCAATCAAACTCGTGAGCCAATCAGATCCTTTCCTAGTTTCGCCTAGTGCGACATGTCTGTTGCGACATGTCTCGAAAAACAAGCCAAAGGAGTGCACTGAACAAGGATCCGATTGGCTCACACGATTGTGATTGACTACGCAGCCAACTTAACTGCCAAAGGCTCACTAGATTTGAACCTACAGGGTCAGGTGTTATCAGAAACACTTGCAAATGGCATTTCTAAAAGAAAGGTTTTTATTATAAACGTTGTGACTTTTCCAACTGTTATGTACCGTTCGAATTTTTGATATTGGGAGAGGGCAAGTGGTTTTTTTTTGCAAAAGAAAGGAATCTTGCGTTTGACTAGTTACCAGACCCACCCGGTAAGGAGATAAAATTGCTCATATTATCAGAAATATTGATCAAAATCAGTTGAAAAATAGATAATTCGACGTGTTTCTCTATAAACCATAGTGCAAAGTAGCCAAATGCAAAACGTTATAAGTAAAAAAAAATACGTCGGAAAACTCGCATGTGACGGTAGTGAGTACCACCTGGCTGCTTCCGGTCCGTATAATAAATAACTCATTAGGTGTTTTTTTCATGTAATACAGGCGGACATTTTACTCGTTGCTCGCAACTCTTAAAATATCCGCCCGTGTTACATGAAAAAACATCTAATAAGATACATATATCCCACGCGTCACTATGCTCTCATATTATTTCTATCCCCGATAAAACACTCCAGCTCGTTTTGTAAACATTACTTATTACCTTAGCGGCGGAGTCCGACACCCCATGTGCCACACTCAAGAACAGACCGCCCACATTGCCTCTCTTGACCAGTCCCTCTAGACCAGACGACACGTCGTTCAGTAGGCCCATGGGATTGCCCAGGAAGTCGATAGAGCCAACGATTGCAGCGGCCTGACCACGCAACTCCTGAAACAAAAAACCCGCAAAAAACATGACGCTGATGTAAACATGCACATAGTTTAATTGGCAGTGTGATAGTAACAACGATAACGATAATGACAACGTAACGATAACGTAACGATTACTATAATGATAACGATTGATGGTCAATGGTCATGGTGAATGTTAAGGATGGTAGTAGTCAGGGAATGGGTGACGGGAGTGTGATGATAGGACGGTAGTAGTCAGGGTATGGGTGATGGGAGTGTGATGATAAGGATGGTAGTAGTCAGGGTATGGGTGATGGGAGTGTGATGATAAGGATGGTAGTAGTCAGGGTATGGGTGACGGGAGTGTGATGATAAGGATGGTAGTAGTCAGGGTATGGGTGACGGGAGTGTGATGATAAGGATGGTAGTAGTCAGGGTATGGGTGATGGGAGTGTGATGATAAGGATGGTAGTAGTCAGGGTATGGGTGACGGGAGTGTGATGATAAGGATGGTAGTAGTCAGGGTATGGGTGACGGGAGTGTGATGATAGGATGGTAGTAGTCAGGGTATGGGTGACGGGAGTGTGATGATAGGATGGTAGTAGTCAGGGAATGGGTGACGGGAGTGTGATGATAAGGATGGTAGTAGTCAGGGTATGGGCGACGGGAGTGTGATGATAAGGATGGTAGTAGTCAGAGTATGGGTGACGGGAGTGTGATGATAAGGATGGTAGTAGTCAGGGTATGGGTGACGGGAGTGTGATGATAAGGATGGTAGTAGTCAGGGTATGGGTGACGGGAGTGTGATGATAGGATGGTAGTAGTCAGGGAATGGGTGACGGGAGTGTGATGATAGGATGGTAGTAGTCAGGGTATGGGTGACGGGAGTGTGATGATAAGGATGGTAGTGGTCAGGGTATGGGTGACGGGAGTGTGATGATAAGGATGGTAGTAGTCAGGGTATGGGTGACGGGAGTGTGAAGATAAGGATGGTAGTAGTCAGGGTATGGGTGACGGGAGTGTGATGATAAGGATGGTAGTAGTCAGGGTATGGGTGACGGGAGTGTGATGATAAGGATGGTAGTAGTCAGGAAATGGTTGACGGGAGTGTGATGATAAGGATGGTAGTAGTCAGGGTATGGGTGACGGGAGTGTGAAGATAAGGATGGTAGTAGTCAGGGTATGGGTGACGGGAGTGTGATGATAAGGATGGTAGTAGTCAGGGTATGGGTGACGGGAGTGTGATGATAAGGATGGTAGTAGTCAGGGTATGGGTGATGGGAGTGTGATGATAAGGATGGTAGTAGTCAGGAAATGGTTGACGGGAGTGTGATGATAAGGATGGTAGTAGTCAGGGAATGGGTGACGGGAGTGTGATGATAGGACGGTAGTAGTCAGGGTATGGGTGATGGGAGTGTGATGATAAGGATGGTAGTAGTCAGGGTATGGGTGATGGGAGTGTGATGATAAGGATGGTAGTAGTCAGGGTATGGGTGACGGGAGTGTGATGATAAGGATGGTAGTAGTCAGGGAATGGGTGACGGGAGTGTGATGATAAGGATGGTAGTAGTCAGGAAATGGTTGACGGGAGTGTGATGATAAGGATGGTAGTAGTCAGGGAATGGGTGACGGGAGTGTGATGATAGGACGGTAGTAGTCAGGGTATGGGTGATGGGAGTGTGATGATAAGGATGGTAGTAGTCAGGGTATGGGTGACGGGAGTGTGATGATAAGGATGGTAGTAGTCAGGGTATGGGTGACGGGAGTGTGATGATAAGGATGGTAGTAGTCAGGGTATGGGTGACGGGAGTGTGATGATAAGGATGGTAGTAGTCAGGGTATGGGTGACGGGAGTGTGATGATAAGGATGGTAGTAGTCAGGGTATGGGTGACGGGAGTGTGATGATAGGACGGTAGTAGTCAGGGTATGGGTGATGGGAGTGTGATGATAAGGATGGTAGTGGTCAGGGTATGGGTGATGGGAGTGTGATGATAAGGATGGTAGTAGTCAGGGTATGGGCGACGGGAGTGTGATGATAAGGATGGTAGTAGTCAGGGCATGGGTGATGGGAGTGTGATGATAAGGATGGTAGTAGTCAGGGTATGGGTGATGGGGGTGTGATGATAAGGATGGTAGTAGTCAGGGCATGGGTGATGGGAGTGTGATGATAAGGATGGTAGTAGTCAGGGTATGGGTGATGGGAGTGTGATGATAAGGATGGTAGTAGTCAAGGTATGGGTGATGGGAGTGTGATGATAAGGATGGTAGTAGTCAGGGTATGGGTGATGGGGGTGTGATGATAAGGATGGTAGTAGTCAGGGTATGGGTGACGGGAGTGTGATGATAAGGATGGTAGTAGTCAGGGCATGGGTGATGGGGGTGTGATGATAAGGATGGTAGTAGTCAGGGTATGGGTGATGGGAGTGTGATGATAAGGATGGTAGTAGTCAGGGTATGGGTGACGGGAGTGTGATGATAGGACGGTAGTAGTCAGGGTATGGGTGATGGGAGTGTGATGATAAGGATGGTAGTGGTCAGGGTATGGGTGACGGGAGTGTGATGATAAGGATGGTAGTAGTCAGGGTATGGGTGACGGGAGTGTGAAGATAAGGATGGTAGTAGTCAGGGTATGGGTGACGGGAGTGTGATGATAAGGATGGTAGTAGTCAGGGTATGGGTGATGGGAGTGTGATGATAAGGATGGTAGTAGTCAGGGTATGGGTGACGGGAGTGTGATGATAAGGATGGTAGTAGTCAGGGTATGGGTGACGGGAGTGTGATGATAAGGATGGTAGTAGTCAGGGTATGGGTGACGAGAGTGTGATGATAAGGATGGTAGTAGTCAGGGTATGGGTGATGGGAGTGTGATGATAAGGATGGTAGTAGTCAGGGTATGGGTGACGGGAGTGTGATGATAAGGATGGTAGTAGTCAGGGTATGGGTGACGGGAGTGTGATGATAAGGATGGTAGTAGTCAGGGTATGGGTGACGGGAGTGTGATGATAAGGATGGTAGTAGTCAGGGTATGGGTGACGGGAGTGTGATGATAAGGATGGTAGTAGTCAGGGTATGGGTGATGGGAGTGTGATGATAAGGATGGTAGTAGTCAGGGTATGGGCGACGGGAGTGTGATGATAAGGATGGTAGTAGTCAGGGTATGGGTGATGGGAGTGTGATGATTGTCGAGGCACAAATATTGAAGCCATTGGTTGCAAATTACACTCCATACAATGATATGTTAAGTGTCTTTCACGCGAGCTTGTGTACACACCTCAGTATAGTGTTTACTCATGGAGTCCAACAACGAATTGAGGCTTTCGAATGGATGATCGCGCGAAAACGACTCTGAAAATCAAAATGAAATCAAAATGACAAAGTTTGCATTTGCTATTTAGACAATAGGCACTATCGTGAGATTTTGCCTGAGGAATTTAATGATCATGTGTTCACTCTCGACCAATGGAAAGGCGCCACAATTAAGAGCTGTAGTATGTACCCCTATACTAGGGGGTACATATGCCAGAGCACACGACTCATTTGATGACGGTATTCAATGGATTATTTTCTCGAGACGACCAGAATGAGAAACACTATTGTAATTTAATTTAATCAAATGGCGACTAGATAGTAGCTTGCTTATATTGGCAAATATTGTCAGCACAACTACTTCCAAAAACCTGGTGTTTGTTCACCTAAATCAAGAGTGGCGTCTTCAAGATTAAACAGGATCAATCCCAGGCTGTTCTTCAGGCTTTGTAGGTCATCAGGTAGACGCCCCGCAGACGCAACAGATGTTTTTAACTGTAGCGCGTTGATCTGAAGACGCTCGAAATAGTACCTCTTGGAGACCGGACCGGAACTCGTCACCATCGCCCTGCAATAAAAACAACATTCATACGTGGAACAGACAGTTGAGCTCGTACTACCCCGTGAGTTACCGGGGCAAAATCTGGGAAGTCTAAAAATCTCCGCATTTCGGGTGTTCTTCCCTCAAAATTTGGCGATTAACCGTCCATTACAAGTCCATAGCTATTTTTGCTACTATCCCCACAAAGTCCTCTCCTTTCCCCATCCCCTTCCTTCCCTCTCCTCTAACATCCCCCTCTCCGCCCCCATACGCAAATGCTTCAGACCTTTGGTTATCATAAAGGCACTCGTCGTCCTCGTCGGTCGCTGTAGCCAGGTCATCGTCCTGTTGTACGTAACCAAAGAACTGCAGCAGTTTGAGCAGAAGACGCTCTTCTACGTGTACGGTCATCTTACGGAGGGACACGTCCAAGTTCTGTAACAACAAAATGGGCATTTCAATTAAGCTACGGTCGCTGTAATTAGAACACTATAAGTGTAATAAAACTCGCACAAGTATGAATGCAGCGATGTAAGATTACTGAGAACCTTCGCGGCACGTCCTCGGGAAAAAATCATACACGTCCTCAGTTTAACCAAAACAATGTGTTACTTAGGAGTCAAGGAGTCAAACTAAGGACGTGTATACTTTTTTTTCGAGGACGTGCACGAAGGTTCTCAGTACTCTTAAGCACAAGCCACCTTATCCGCGCATATATGCACATATGCTTATTACGCCGTGTAAAAACATAGTTATACTGGCGATGACCCAATAGAAATGAATTATATGAGCTTGCCAAACACTGTCGCTAGTGACCGTTCTTGTAACACCGCGCCAAAATATCGAATTCATGCGCGCGCACTTTATTTGCGCGTATATGACGTACCAAAAGGGCGTGTCCATAACAACAAACTTCGTACTTCGAATTGCTCGACGTACTGCTCGGAGGTGTTCTTCGAGTGTCCAAAAAAATGACTTTATCATCAAGAAACTGAAACGTTCTCAATATGAGAGCCTTGATTTGTATCATGATTTTGGTTCTGTGTGCGCCAGTTTCCACACCAGCAGACAAATTGGTCAATTTCGCAGGTAGGATCAAGATAAAAATATCGCAAGATTTCTGCACATTGGTTGTTAAAAAAGAACAAGTTTCTTGTAATTTGGTTCTTTTGACCTTTCTTCTTTGTCTCACTTATTCCCTTCTTACTTTAGATGTACAAAACTCCCATGATGTTCTACAAGCGCCCCGTGTTGTCCAGATGTTATCCGTGAATGCCACACTGTTTATCAAATGCAGCCCTCGACACGTTGTAACACCAAGCTTAATTTTCAAGGCAGATCTCAGCCCAGCATCCGAATTCCAGGATATCTCTCTTGAGGCAACCGTATTTCGCCATGGACGCATGTTTGTTGTCGATCCTGTGACTGCGAAAAACTCAGGGTTTTACGGCTGCCGAAGCAATTCCACCGCTGACAACAACTCGTCCACCTTGACTTTTGAGGCGCAAGTGAATGTACTACCCGGTAAGTGGTATATAGCATCGTCTCACAAGTGAATGTACTACCCGGTAAGTGGTATATAGCATCGTTCATTCCCGATCAAAGCTTGACGCCAACGTAGCAATATACTAACGTGCGATGTTTTTTTTCAGCTGACAGAATCATCCATTCTATCACACACCAGTCAAGTGTGTTGACACCATTACTTGCATGGTTTGACTCTCTGCCTCCTGGTGGAGCGATGGTCAACAAACTCGTTGTCGACTGGGATTCTATATCGACCAACAGAACCGTCCTGACATGGAAGCGAATCCAGAAACATTTCGTCACACCCTGCCGAGACAACCCTGAGTTAGTTGTCGTGTTGTTGGTCTTGACGATGGGAATGGAATGCCTGCTTTACCTATTAAGGCTCGCAGCTAGAAGGTACGACAGGGACTCGTGCGTGTTCAACTGGCGAAAGACCATTCACACATGTACATCAATAAATTCAGAAATAAATACAGAAATAAATACAGAAATAAATACAGAATGCTACAAACGAAAATGAACGGTCGCATCACTTTGTATGCTGCTGCTAGTTTTTTTCAGATTTCAATACAACGCACAGAGTCGTGATCTCAAAACTTTGAATCTAAAAATTACATTTCACATGTACCACAGCATGTATTGCCACTTATTCTACTTTTAATAATACAATCGAGAGGAAATGCAAATATCTAACAAACTGCAATTGAGGAATTTTAAGAAACAGCCAAGATTATCCAGTGACACGTAGCTTATGTCCATATTTTAGGCTGGAATGCGGAAACACTGACGATGACTGGATTGATGACATAACGGAAATGAAGGCTGGAGAAGCCAAAGGAGCGAGGTAACGGACCCAACATGTCATGTAAAGGAGCGAGGTAACGGACCCATCATGTTATGTAAAGGAGCGAGGTAACGGACCCATCATGTTATGTAAAGGAGCGAGGTAACGGACCCATCATGTCATGTAAAGGAGCGAGGTAACGGACCCATCATGTCATGTAAAGGAGCGAGGTAACGGACCCATCATGTCATGTAAAGGAGCGAGGTAACGGACCCATCATGTCATGTAAAGGAGCGAGGTAACGGACCCATCATGTCATGTAAAGGAGCGAGGTAACGGACCCATCATGTCATGTAAAGGAGCGAGGTAACGGACCCATCATGTCATGTAAAGGAGCGAGGTAACGGACCCATCATGTCATGTAAAGGAGCGAGGTAACGGACCCATCATGTCATGTAAAGGAGCGAGGTAACGGACCCATCATATCATGTAAAGGAGCGAGGTAACGGACCCATCATGTCATGTAAAGGAGCGAGGTAACGGACCCATCATGTCATGTAAAGGAGCGAGGTAACGGACCCATCATGTCATGTAAAGGAGCGAGGTAACGGACCCATCATGTCATGTAAAGGAGCGAGGTAACGGACCCATCATGTCAAGTAAAGGAGCGAGGTAACGGACCCATCATGTCAGGTAAAGGAGCGAGGTAACGGACCCATCATGTCATGTAAAGGAGCGAGGTAACGGACCCATCATGTCATGTAAAGGAGCGAGGTAACGGACCCATCATGTCATGTAAAGGAGCTAGGTAACGGACCCATCATGTCATGTAAAGGAGCGAGGTAACGGACCCATCATGTCATGTAAAGGAGCGAGGTAACGGGCCCATCATGTCATGTAAAGGAGCTAGGTAACGGACCCATCATGTCATGTAAAGGAGCGAGGTAACGGGCCCATCATGTCATGTA
The DNA here is from genome assembly GCA_033964015.1 of Scolanthus callimorphus. Taxonomy (NCBI): domain Eukaryota; kingdom Metazoa; phylum Cnidaria; class Anthozoa; order Actiniaria; family Edwardsiidae; genus Scolanthus; species Scolanthus callimorphus. The sequence continues at coordinate 19,914,384 of CM066918.1, forward strand.
AAGGAGCGAGGTAACGGACCCAACATGTCATGTAAAGGAGCGAGGTAACGGGCCCATCATGTCATGTAAAGGAGCGAGGTAACGGACCCATCATGTCATGTAAAGGAGCTAGGTAACGGACCCATCATGTCATGTAAAGGAGCGAGGTAACGGACCCATCATGTCATGTAAAGGAGCTAGGTAACGGACCCATCATGTCATGTAAAGGAGCGAGGTAACGGACCCATCATGTCATGTAAAGGAGCGAGGTAACGGGCCCATCATGTCATGTAAAGGAGCTAGGTAACGGACCCATCATGTCATGTAAAGGAGCGAGGTAACGGACCCAACATGTCATGTAAAGGAGCGAGGTAACGGACCCATCATGTTATGTAAAGGAGCGAGGTAACGGGCCCATCATGTCATGTAAAGGAGCGAGGTAACGGGCCCATCATGTCATGTAAAGGAGCGAGGTAACGGACCCATCATGTCATGTAAAGGAGCGAGGTAACGGGCCCATCATGTCATGTAAAGGAGCGAGGTAACGGACCCATCATGTCATGTAAAGGAGCGAGGTAACGGACCCATCATGTCATGTAAAGGAGCGAGGTAACGGGCCCATCATGTCATGTAAAGGAGCGAGGTAACGGACCCATCATGTCATGTAAAGGAGCGAGGTAACGGACCCATCATGTCATGTAAAGGAGCTAGGTAACGGACCCATCATGTCATGTAAAGGAGCGAGGTAACGGACCCATCATGTCATGTAAAGGAGCGAGGTAACGGGCCCATCATGTCATGTAAAGGAGCGAGGTAACGGACCCAACATGTCATGTAAAGGAGCGAGGTAACGGACCCATCATGTTATGTAAAGGAGCGAGGTAACGGACCCATCATGTCATGTAAAGGAGCGAGGTAACGGACCCATCATGTCATGTAAAGGAGCGAGGTAACGGACCCATCATGTCATGTAAAGGAGCGAGGTAACGGACCCATCATGTCATGTAAAGGAGCGAGGTAACGGACCCATCATGTTATGTAAAGGAGCGAGGTAACGGACCCATCATGTCATGTAAAGGAGCGAGGTAACGGACCCATCATGTCATGTAAAGGAGCGAGGTAACGGACCCATCATGTCATGTAAAGGAGCGAGGTAACGGGCCCATCATGTCATGTAAAGGAGCGAGGTAACGGACCCATCATGTCATGTAAAGGAGCGAGGTAACGGACCCATCATGTCATGTAAAGGAGCGAGGTAACGGACCCATCATGTCATGTAAAGGAGCGAGGTAACGGACCCATCATGTCATGTAAAGGAGCGAGGTAACGGACCCATCATGTCATGTAAAGGAGCGAGGTAACGGACCCATCATGTCATGTAAAGGAGCGAGGTAACGGGCCCATCATGTCATGTAAAGGAGCGAGGTAACGGACCCATCATGTCATGTAAAGGAGCGAGGTAACGGACCCATCATGTCATGTAAAGGAGCGAGGTAACGGACCCATCATGTCATGTAAAGGAGCTAGGTAACGGACCCATCATGTCATGTAAAGGAGCGAGGTAACGGACCCATCATGTCATGTAAAGGAGCGAGGTAACGGGCCCATCATGTCATGTAAAGGAGCGAGGTAACGGACCCAACATGTCATGTAAAGGAGCGAGGTAACGGACCCATCATGTTATGTAAAGGAGCGAGGTAACGGACCCATCATGTCATGTAAAGGAGCGAGGTAACGGACCCATCATGTCATGTAAGGAGCGAGGTAACGGACCCATCATGTCATGTAAAGGAGCGAGGTAACGGACCCATCATGTCATGTAAAGGAGCGAGGTAACGGACCCATCATGTCATGTAAAGGAGCGAGGTAACGGGCCCATCATGTCATGTAAAGGAGCGAGGTAACGGACCCATCATGTCATGTAAGGAGCGAGGTAACGGACCCATCATGTCATGTAAAGGAGCGAGGTAACGGACCCATCATGTCATGTAAAGGAGCGAGGTAACGGACCCATCATGTCATGTAAAGGAGCGAGGTAACGGGCCCATCATGTCATGTAAAGGAGCGAGGTAACGGACCCATCATGTCATGTAAAGGAGCGAGGTAACGGACCCATCATGTCATGTAAAGGAGCGAGGTAACGGACCCATCATGTCATGTAAAGGAGCGAGGTAACGGACCCATCATGTCATGTAAGGAGCGAGGTAACGGACCCATCATGTCATGTAAAGAGCGAGGTAACGGGCCCATCATGTCATGTAAAGGAGCGAGGTAACGGACCCATCATGTCATGTAAAGGAGCGAGGTAACGGACCCATCATGTCATGTAAAGGAGCGAGGTAACGGACCCATCATGTCATGTAAAGGAGCGAGGTAACGGACCCATCATGTCATGTAAAGGAGCGAGGTAACGGACCCATCATGTCATGTAAAGGAGCGAGGTAACGGACCCATCATGTCATGTAAAGGAGCGAGGTAACGGACCCATCATGTCAGGTAAAGCTCGCAAAGCATCATTTAAATTTGAATTCTTAGCAATAGAATTAGATTAGTGATATTAGATGTATAGTTATCTTTCCTTACAGGAGGCAGTTATCGAATCTTCACATGAGTTCACGAGTACGATGGACTCCTCTAGTCACGGCTGCCGCCTTATTCTCATGAAGATGTACTGAGTGCGACAAAAAGAGCATCATGTTACCCAGTTACTTTTTATTTAGATCGATAGAACGGGGAGAAAACAATATTTCTCCATAACCGAATATTCAGACACATTCGTTCTTTATTCCTGATAAGCCGTCGCTATGGTTGTTTCACAGGAAGGCACTGCACGCAAAGTCGGGTCAGAGGAGGAAAGGAAGATGGCGCGAGTTCATCGCCGACAAGTAATGTTCAGGGTAGAGAAGAAGCAATCTACGAGGAAGGAAGCCGCTGATACCTACCCCGAATGGAGGGATATTTGTGACTGTGAGCTGTGTTACCCTCCAGTCGGGACGCACCCCATGTGTGACTGCGTCATTTGCTTTCCCCGCGACTCGTGAATGTTTTGATGATGTTTGTTTCATTTTGTAGTTTGCTATTTAACGTCCGATCCTTAGCAGACTATACCAAGGAACTGATGGTGATTTCAATCTTTTACAAACAGAAATAGAAGGAAACTAAACATGCTAAACATTTTCATGTAAAACGTAACTGGCAAAAATATTAACCCCTGGCTCCTGTTGTCATTTGTAATATAATGATCACTTACATTAACTCAAATATTATATGAATCGGAAACAAACATAAATAAATCGAACTATCAAAGCTTGTAGCTCATTCTGCGCCTTGTGACTGTTAATACTGAAATCTCTGCATCCTGGTCCTGGGCGAAAGTTTATTGGATTCCTGGTTACCCCTTACGTGCAATAAGGGTTTTATAATGGTTGTGCAGTTTGGTGGTTTCCTTGCCCGACGCTATGTAAAGTAAGCTAAATATTTAAGGTAGAGAAAGGCATTTTCAGTATTACCTTGAACTAAAAGGGCATCGATGCTCGCTGTTGTGTGCAAAGTAAGTTTTGTTTACCTTTAGGACATTACCTTAAAAATCTCGACGTTCTGCAGTTTAGTGGGTTCCTTGCTTGCCGCTATGTGTAGTGTAGGTTGCTGCATCATAGTTTCCTCTCGGCTGCCTTTCTCCGCTGGAGTCGGGTACATCAGCACGGGTAGAGTGCTATTAAACAGTTGATTATCGACCTGTGTCAGAAAAAACATGCGGCGGTCTCTCCTATGAATTGGTTCTTAGCCCCGTAATACCAAAGAGCTGCACTATTCTAGAGCAACGTCCTCTTTCTCGACGCCGCCGGCTTCCGCTACGAGGTTATAATGCTCACCAACTAATGTAGCCTGTAGTGTAGTGTTCGTGTCTTTCTAGCACCCCCTCCCCCACCCCCGCACTTTCCCACATTCAAGTGTTGCCCCATGGGGTTGCCAACACGACGTACCTGCATTCGGCCAATGGTAGTTTCTAGCGTCTCTTGCTTAGGAGTTCGGATGTAGTCAATCTAAATATAAAAGACAAATGTTATGACCGTTCTTCTTTTAGCAAACCAACTGAGCGATGTTTTAAACTCACATGCACAATGCAACGCGCGAGACACTGATTCAAGGTACAAAACAATCGTTCTTGTTATTTACCTCTATTTGCTCCAAAGCTCCGTAAACAAGCTCTTCCGGTAGATAGTTCACCACAGACACCCCAATACCTCCCGCCAGCCGAACCTGTATCTCGAGCTCGGGGGCCTGGGGATCAGTCTCCAGTGTACTCACGGTCGCGTGCCGCATACCGCCTTTCTGTTCCACTAGTAACCAGTCCTTCTCGGACTCAGCTTCTTCTTGAGCCTAACAAAAGAAGTAATTTCGTGTTTAAAAAATGGAATCGATCTTTCAACTGAGTAACGCATACACGGGATGCACCAAAGATTGTTTTAAATGATCCAGGAATGCGCTCCACAGACCTGTTGTAGACTGTCACTAATGCGCAGAGCTCGCGTCGGCCCGTCCGCGATGACCTGTACCGCCATACAGCCCGACCCGGGACGTAATTTGGATGTGGAGATACACTGCTCTATTGGGATGTGGTCATCCTTGGTGATGTTAGCCGGGCCTAACACCGCATCCACGCCTAAAAAAGAGATCTTTTTTTTAGATAAAATGGAACCAAACCATTAGCAGCAGAGCACCCGTATTCCTAGAAACCCAATCAGGCTTGCCTGAACATATACACAAATGAAAAGTATGTATTCAGGCATGTTCGACCGGTGGATCCTCGAGCATGAAAGCTTTCAGCTTTTGCCGGCTATTCACTCGATACTCACGTATTAGACATACGGGACACTCCACCTACCGTCACGAAGACCGCTGACTCCTCCACGTGACTGGACATACAGACCCGGTAATCCGCACGTCATACGTCCATCCTGATCAACAACAAAAGGATTCTTCAATGGCCTTGTCACGTCACTAGTATTTCTTAACCTCGGTAACCTGTCTGTGAGTGTTTATGAGGCTAGTTTTAGACGTCGAACTTAATTCTTGCCGCACTAAATGTCAATTTCCCATTGTTTAGTTAGTTAGTTAGAGCTATTGTCTCGAGCTCATTTGCATTAGGAACGGCACTATCTGCCGTGCCAACGCCGCGCTACTGCCGCACTAAATTAAAATTTTGAATCCTTCCAGCGCTCCTAAAATTAGGGCTGCGGTCTTCTCCATTCACCAGACAGTCTATGTTAACCTCATAAAATCACTCTTATCGAAATTACTTGTTTTTACTGGCTAATAAACCAAGTCAATTTAGCGCGACAGAATTAAGTTCGACGTTTAAAACGGGCCTGAGTGACTTCGATAACAGTTACGGGGCGAAGTTACAGGATTATTTCTCCATATAAACACCCACCCATGTTTGGTGAGTGTTTATATTGACCTCGGTGAACGCCCATGTTTGGCGAGTGTTTATATTTACCTCGGTGAATGCCCATGTTTGGTGAGTGTTTATATTTACCTCGGTGAATGCCCATGTTTGGTGAGTGTTTATATTGACCTCGGTGAACGCCCATGTTTGGCGAGTGTTTATATTTACCTCGGTGAATGCCCATGTTTGGTGAGTGTTTATATTTACCTCGGTGAATGCCCATGTTTGCGAGTGTTTATATTTACCTCGGTGAATGCCCATGTTTGGTGAGTGTTTATATTTACCTCGGTGAATGCCCATGTTTGGCGAGTGTTTATATTTACCTCGGTGAATGCCCATGTTTGCGAGTGTTTATATTTACCTCGGTGAATGCCCATGTTTGCGAGTGTTTATATTTACCTCGGTGAATGCCCATGTTTGGCGAGTGTTTATATTTACCTCGGTGAATGCCCATGTTTGGCGAGTGTTTATATTTACCTCGGTGAATGCCCATGTTTGCGAGTGTTTCCGCCTTGTGTTGGGTTTACTCAGCACCAGTCGCACGTACTTGCCACAGGTGGGTGGGGCCAGACTGTCTATGTCCAGCACCATGCCTGTGTTACTAGACGAGGGTTTGCGGGGATCGGACAAAGGAGAAGAGCCCTCATGACGTAATAATCCCTTCCTGTCATGCGCCAAAGCTGAGAACGCTTCAGTGGCTCCTTGAAAACGGAAAGAAAGATTTATTATATAGACACGAGTGTTTTACTGGGAAATACGGCACTCGTATCTCATACGAAGCTACATCCGGGTCCTCAGTGACATATTTTCCATATCCTCACTAGTGAGGATATATCGGTCAAAACAAAGTGCTTGGAAATCAATTTTGGTTTGTCTATATAATAAAAAGATGCGCCCATTCGTAAAATATTGTTCTTGCTACTCGAAAATAAAACTCATATCTTCGCGCCACCGTGTAATACCTTCTATATATAATTATTAACAAAGAACAGAATCAGGGAAGGAAATAACAAAGTACATCTTCATCAGCACATAAACCTGTCCTAGGCAATGTGATGAAATTATGCGTGAACTGCGCGAGTCTTTCAGCAACAGGAGTATGTTTCCTTGATGATTCTACACGGTATGCATCGATTAATGCACTGTCGTTTCCATATTTCAATCGCTAGAGAATCGCGATTATAAATTCGGACAACGATATTGTGTTTTGCCTGAATGACACATGTTTAAAAATGTTTCAGGAAACGAACCTTCCGTCTGAGGATGACGGCTGTGCCTTGTGGGACATCTAGCACCAGTTCCCTCTTGTCTAGAGGTGGGCCGCGGTCATTTGCTACCGGGCGGACATGGAACGAGCCACAGGTATGGCCATTAGGGCTATAAAATAAATGGTAAAAAATTAAGAGATACAAGGATACTGCCTTGAAAAAAAGATAAAAATATCTAAGTTACAATATATTGAAATGTTATTTGCAAACGCTATACCCAGATAAGGGTAAAATCATGTTTAACGGACGGTTTGTCGTTTGGCTTTCCTAAAAATGCGTTTGTCGCCTCTCTCCAACAATTCCTTATGCTGCTCTTCATAATGGCAGCGATTAAGGAAATATTGCCCAATGTTCATCAATACAGACAGGCCATAAGCAAAGTTACGCATTACAATCTCCTGAAATAAGTGAAAATGTTTTCTAAGAGTCCATGCCAAGTGTTTGTTCGTTTTGACTAGCTTCTCGCGCATGCGGCTAGTGAATTTACACCTACTATATCGAGCCCATTGCTCAAGTTCGGTATTTAAAAGAGCTAAATGATATGCTTAGTCATTCAAAGAGTCTTTTTCTCTTGTTGAGCTTTTTGTTCCTAAAATCACTTATTGTCACTTTAGTGTCTCCGCGCCACTTGTCACGCAAGGTACGGCACGGTGTGGTCGTAACATTGTCACGATCCTGCCCATGTTTGGTCAATAACGCAACAGCCAAAGGCTACCCTCTACTGTAGTATTTTCCTACCTAGTGAAGGTATGGGTAAATACGATATAGATGGGGTTGTAGTAGTAGAGACGCTCGCCTGACCCAAGAATGTTCATGAAGTAACGAGAGTACGAACTGCCATCGACCACTCCCAAGAAAGCTCAGGGGGAAGGGTGGGCTCGTCCCACGAGTACGGTACTGATGACAACAACAACAACAACATGTTAGTTCAGAGTACTACTGCTGCCTTCACCTATTGTACACTTGTCGACTTATCATTGGGAGGTCTTGGAGGAACCGAGACGCCGCATGCGAAATCTCTGAGGACATTTTTATGGTGGACATGGCAGCCTGCATCCAATAGTGGGAACGCTACGTTCTGCCCTGTGCGTATGACAGCAAACACGCGATTGTTCATTCTTGCAATTTCACTCAGTGGCTTTTGGTATTGCCACCACTATCTATGATATTGTATTATCATACGCAGCAATATTCGTGAGAGTAAAACAGCAAAACCACCAACACCAGAAACGTGTCTCTATCGCGCACACAGCAAGGTGAACGAGAGCTCGCCACAAGACCCTGTTCCTCGTCACGGTGCTGTCGCTGTAAGCTTGGTTACCAGATATTATCTTACACCTTCTAGCTGGTATTCACCCAAAGAGTGACTTTCATGTCGCACTTCAGGCACACAGGATCGCGAATTCCTTGGTTAACACGTTTGTATATAGAATCGAAGAATTCAGGTACGTGTTCTTGGCCACTCTGTGCGCGCTACGACGCAAAGCCACAAGAACAATTCCCCTGATTGAACGGAACACAGACCGTATTTCGTCACTCTAGGCTTGAGTGTTGCCGTACCTGACTGTTTGGCTTGTAAGATCGTGCGCAAACGATCTTCTGTTCCTGTTTGGAAGAACTTGACAGGAACCTGCGGTACAAATAAAACAAGATATCATTTAAATTATTTGCTTGGTCAAAGGCTATAGTCAGACGTCTGGGGCTTGTATGACAATCATGTTAATGTCCCAAATGAAAACGTTGCTCAACGTTGCTTCCCATAAGAACTCTCAATTATTGCCAGAGAACGCAACAATTTGTAGAAATAGAAATTACATTTTTTGGGCAAGGTACGGACCGTCATGGGAAAGAAGGCCGAGTGCTGTCTGGCAAATACTAATCGTAAACTATTACAGCTTCTAGAAAGGTTAACACTGTCTGGTGGGCTAAGGCCTACTCCCTTGTCCGGGTCGTTAGGTTGAGAGTGTTTCTATAGTGCTTTACCTCTGATAAATTGTCAATCCTGTAGGGCGGTGGCATCTGAGAGGCGTCTGAGAACAACACGTGAAACGTGGCTCCCTTCAGCATGATCTCCACACGGACGAATAAAGAGCAACCATTAAGACTCCTGCCACAGAGAGAGTAAATTGAATCGTTTGAGTTTTACAGGATACTGTCTTCATAGACAGCATTTAGTTTGGGGTAAAAGCGCAAGTATCATATAATTT